>CM050163.1:214950407-215108499 GCA_027410445.1 Discoglossus pictus | reverse complement strand
CACTGCCCCCTCTCCTCCCCTTCTCTCCCCTCTCCTCCCCTTCTCTCCCCCCTCTCCTCCCCTTCTCTCCCCCCTCTCCTCCCCATCTCTCCCCCTCTCCTCCCCTTCTCTCCTCCCTTTCTCTCCTCCCTTTCTCGTACCCCCCTTTTCTTCTCCTCTCCTTCTCTCTCACTCCCCTCACTCCCCTCCCTCTTCTTCTCTCCCACCCTCTCCTCCCATTCTATCCCACCCTCTCCTCCCCTTCTCTCCCACCCTCTCCTCCCCTTCTCTCCCCTCTCCTCCCCTTCTCTCCCACCCTCTCCTCCCCTTCTCTCCCCCTCTCCTCGCCTTCTCTCCCCCTCCCTCCCCTTCTCATTCCCCATCCCTCCCCTTCTCATTCCCCCTCCCTTCCCTTCTCTCTTCCCTTCTCCCTCCCACTCCCCCCTCCCCTTCCCTTTTCTCCCCCCTCTCCTCCCCTTCTCTGCCCCCTCTCCTCCACTTCTCTGCCCCTTCTCCTCCCCTTCTCTCCCCCCTTCTCCCCTCTCCTTCTCGCCCCCCTTCTCCCCTCTCCTTCTCGCTCTCCCTCCCCTCTCCTTCTCGCTCTCCCTCCCCTCTCCTTCTCGCTCCCCCATCCCCTTCTCGCTCTCTCTCCCCCTCCCCCTCAACCTCCACTCTCCTTCCCCTTCCCTCCCCCTCCACCTTTTCTCCTCTCCCTCCTTTACCCCTCCTCTCTCCTCTCCCCCTCATCTCTCCCCTCCCCCTCCTCTCTTCTCTCCCCCTCCACTCCCCCTCTCCTTCCCTCCCCCTCCCCTCTTCTTCTCTCCCCCTCCCCTCTTCTTCTCTCCCCCTCCCCTCTCCTTCTCTCCCCCTCCCCTCTCCTCTCCCCCTTCTCATTCTCATCCCCCTCCCCTCTCATTCTCCTTCTCTCCTCTCTCCCTACTTCTCTGCCCCCTCTCCTCCACTTCTCTGCCCCTTCTCCTCCCCTTCTCTCCCCGCTTCTCCCCTCTCCTTCTGGCTCTCCCTCCCCTCTCCTTCTCGCTCTCCCTCCCCTCTCCTTCTCGCTCTCCCTCCCCTCTCCTTCTCGCTCTCCCTCCCCTCTCCTTCTCGCTCCCCCATCCCCTTCTCGCTTCTCTCTCCCCTCCCCCGCTACCTCCACTCTCCTTCCCCTTCCCTCCCCCTCCACCTTCTCTCCTCTCCCTCCTCTCTCCTCTCCCCCTCCTCTCCCCCTCCCCCTCCCCTCTCCTTCTCTCCCCTCCCCTCTCCTTCTCTCCCCCTCCCCCTCTCCTTCTCTCCCCCTCTCATTCTCATCCCCATCCCCTCTCATTCTCCTTCTCTCCTCTCTCCCCCTCTCATTCTCATCCCCCTTACCTCTCATTCTCCTTCTCTCCTCTCTCCCCCCCTCCCCCTCTCCTCTCCCCCCCTCTCTCCTCTTTTTTTTTTTACAGATATATGATTTTCTATCAAAACACTGCATTGATACAAATACACACTCTTTGTATAATAAAACTATCACATATATAGTTGTGAGCAGGCGAGCCTGCCAGAGCCGTTGCTCCCCTCTCCTCTCCCCCCCTCTCTCCTCTTTTTTTTTTTACAGATATATGATTTTCTATCAAAAACACTGCATTGATACAAATACACACTCTTTGTATAATAAAACTATCACATATATAGTTGTGAGCGTACGAGTCGTTGCTCACGCTTGCGGGCTCGCGTAGCGAGCCCGCGGCCCTCGCGAAGCGAGGGCCGTGGCTCGCAAAGCGAGCCGCGGCCCTCGCGTAGCGAGGGCCGTGGCTCGCGAAGCGAGCCGCGGCCCTCGCGTAGCGAGCCGCGGCCCTCGCGTAGCGAGGTCACTGGGCAAGGGCCTCAGTTGCTGGCATGGAGCGCCGAAGGCGCTCCATGCCAGCAACTGAGGCCCCTCGCGAAGCGAGGGCCTCAGTTGCTGGCGAGGTCACTGGGCACGGGCCTCAGTTGCTGGCATGGAGCGCCGAAGGCGCTCCATGTCAGCAACTGAGGCCCCTCGCGAAGCGAGGGCCTCAGTTGCTGGCGAGGTCACTGGGCAAGGGCCTCAGTTGCTGGCATGGAGCGCCGAAGGCGCTCCATGTCAGCAACTGAGGCCCCTCGCGAAGCGAGGGCCTCAGTTGCTGGCGAGGTCACTGGGCAAGGGCCTCAAACCCTCGCAAAATTCACGTCGCTACTCAAAAAACACGACACACAAATTACGACACTCGCAAAATTCACGTCGCTACTCAAAAAACACGACACACAAATTACGACACTCGCTAAATTTTACGAGGAACGCAAACAACGTACGAAACACGTTACCACACATTACGACCTCGCAAACATCGGACGCAACACGCCGACATACAAACATTTAAAACACAATACATACACACAGCACATACATAAAAAACTTACCTACACCAAGAGGGAGCACCCAGGACCTCAAAAATGCAACTTACACCTCGATTTTACGCGAAATAAAACAGTTTACAGACTAAAAAAATTCTAAGCGAGAGAAAAAATGGCCGCCGAACAAAACGAAAACGAGGCTACAGCACTATAAACTCGCAAAACACCACAAAACACCTACGGATATTCCGATACAGACCTATACCACACATTACTCGCCATTTTACACCAATGCGGAAGTACACGACTACGCTAACGGTTTGGTCTCGCGCACGCACAGTGTTACACTGCACACATTCAGCATGCTTACACAGCAGCTCCACACCACTAATGCTGCAGCAACATCAACACAGATTGCCAGCTCTTCATCACAATGCTTCAAAATAGGTAAAGTATATTCATTTATTAATGTATTATATATTTTTAGTATTACACACCAAACAGCATTAGCTACCTTACGATTTGATTGCCGTCATTTTTTGACGGGCAATTCGCTAGTCACATATATAGTTGTGAGCAGGCGAGCCTGCCAGAGCCGTTGCTCACAATTGCGGGCTCGCGTAGCGAGCCCGCGGCCCTTGCAGCGAGCCCGCGGCACTCATGTAGTGAGGGCTGCGGGTGAGGGCCTCAGTTGCTGGCATGGAGCGCCGAACCAGCAACTGAGGTCCTCGTCCGCGGCCCTCGCGAAGCGAGCCACGGACCTCACATAGCGAGGGCCTCAGTTGCTGGCATGGAGCGCCGAAGGCGCTCCTTGCCAGCAACTGCGACCCTCGCAAACTTTATGTCGCAACGCAAACATACGAGACAGTTTGAACACTACAAAATTCGCTAAGCAAGAGAAAAAATGGCCGCAGGACAAAACTAAAACGAGGCTACAGCACTCTAAACACGCAAAACACCACAAGAAACCCGCAAAACACCACAAACGACCTATGGATGTTCCGCTAAGACGCATACCACACATTACCCGCCATTACACATTACCCGCAAGTACACAACTACGCTAACGGTTTGTTCTCGCGCACGCACACTATTACACTGCACACATTCAGGATGCTTACACAGCAGCTCCACACCACTAATGCTGCAGCAACATCAACACAGATTGTCAGCTCTTCAGCACAATGCTTCAAAATAGGTAAAGTATATTCATTTATTAATGTATTAGATATCTCAGTAGTACACACAAAACACCATTAGCTACCTTACAATTTCATTGCCGTCATTTTTTGACGGGCAATTCGCTAGTAAAGAATAATTGTCAGTGGCGTATTTATGCCTATCCCCTCTAGGCCTAGGCAGTGCATTTTCAGGGAGCAGCAGACTGCCCCTCCCCCTTTCCTAGTGGCTTTTCAAACTTTACTATTGCAGATAAGCTACTATCAAAGCATATCAGGACCTATGAATTACTGCAGTGAAGCAGCGTTTTAAATGTTACCATTGCAAGCAAGCTACTATCAAAACACATCACCTAAGACGATTCCCTCCCTTCCTGCCACTCTCCCTCCTGTCCCTTGACCCATACATGATCCATTTAGGCTAAGGTGATAAATAAAGGACACGACGACTGAAATGGGAGAACAACGGGCCACAGCTTTATTATAAACAATTGTAAACAACAACACATAACTTTATTTACATGAGCTACTGTAATCCTTTTACCGGGGGAGGACCCCGGCCACGGACAGTGACCTCAAGCTTTGGGCCCTGCCCAAAGCCCCAATGCTTATATTAAGCACGCCTTGTGAGGTTGGGCCAACGCCCACTTAGGCCAGTGGGCCGGGCAACTCACCTCCCGCCAAGCCATAACATATCAAGATACAAAATTTGCCACTTCTCCACAAATTCCTGAATACAAAATCTTCTTTTTTTTTTTTTTTTTATATTATTTACATCTTACATTTTTTACAAACAACCAAATTAACAGGGTGGGTGGGTGGGATTTCATTCGGGAGACCACGCTGCTGTGAGAAACGGTGCGAAACGGACGACCGACACGCCCCCGACGCAGCTGATTGGCTGAAAAGGCCTCACAGGCTCCGCCGGGTCACGCGACTCTACGTGCTGACCCAGAAGCCTGTGCAGCCTCCGCGTCATACATGACCCATGCATGATCCATTTAGGCTAATGTGATAAATAAAGGACACGACGACTGAAATGGGAGAACAACGGGCCACAGCTTTATTATAAACAATTGTAAACAACAACACATAACTTTATTTACATGAACTACTGTAATCCTTTCACCGGGGGAGGTGCCCAGCCACGGACAGTGACCTCACGCTTTGGGCCCTGCCCAAAGCCCCAATGCTTATATTAAGCACGCCCTGTGAGGTAGGGCCAACGCCCACTTAGGCCAGTGGGCCGGGCAACTCACCTCCCGCCACGGAGCACGCCAGGGACGCCTCCCGAGACTGAAGTCCCCCCCTGCTGGACATTAAATCCAAGGCCCGTAATACGCTCTCCTTAAATTCTAGCATCATTAACTCCAGACTGATTTCCGTGAGGTGAACCTTGTCCTTTCCGAAAAAATCATCGGCACCGTCCGGCTCGAAATCCTTATAACGGATGGCGACAAACCCCAACTTTTTTAACGAAACTTGCCAGCTGCTGATTGATCTTCTGTCTTGATTTATCCAGACTGACCGGGTCGCGTGCGTTATGCCAGGATCTTCTTTTTATCATCTCAGACCAGATAAGAAACGTGCCCGGGAACTTCTTCATCCATTTCTCCACATCTCTTTTCATGACCTTTAGCATCCTTCTCATGGGCACCGTTCCCAGATCGTTCCCGCGGGCATGAATTAATATAACGCTGGGCTGACCATAACGCTGTGCATATGTGTCCAACAGCCCGTCCAACTGCGCCCATTGCAGACCCCAAATCCCGCACCACCGAATGTGCAAGTCCGTAAAGGAAAGCCCAGTTGTGTCTTTCCTTCAGTAACTGCAGCTAACCTGTGGGACCAGTACATATACGAATGGCCCACGATCCACAGTTGCTTCTGTTCTCCTGAAAACAGAAAGCAATAACCATTACACCACTGCCTTCGGCCTCTACCGATGCGCTTTACTGCAGCGTCGGGCAAACCCAGTCTGGCTGCCTCCGTGGCTGCCCCAATACGGTAAGAATGTGTCCCAAATTCCGACTGCTCAAGCCCGAGCCGCTGCAATGCACTTTTTAACACTTTCTTGAATTGATAACGTGATAGCGCCGTCCCATCGGTGTGTACCAGCAGCGAACACCGTCCTGCCGGTCGCTGCGTAAGGTACTCCTCTGTACAAGCATAGGGGCAACACTCCGTGCCAACCTGATGCAGAACCACCTCTTTTCCTTTACCCGCTTGGTCGGTCTTGGACCTGCATAACCATATCACTACCATGCCTTCCTTCAGGCAGGTATCCACCACTTGCAGTCCGGCCGAACCGTGTCTACTGTTCGCGACTAATTCTCCTATCCTAAACGCTCCGAAGAACGCCAGGGAAAAAGCTGTTTGGAAAAGTAGAGATTCAAAGGGGTTTCTGCAAACCACCACCAACACCTGAGCCATTCTCAGTAACAAGGAAAAGGTTATGGCCACCTGTTATCCGGCCTGCGATCACCGTTGAACTTTCCTCGCACCACCTTGCGCACTAGAAATTCCTTTGTAAGGTCCCTCTGCCCGGCAAGCTTAAACATGAAAGCCAGCGTCGTGACCTGTCTCCCTACTACGGCTCTTGTTTCGCCTTGCTCGGCGCACCGCAGCAGGTACCAGAGCAGGATCCCTATGGTCTTATCTTTCGTCGTAGTCCCACCGGCCATTGCCACTAGGACATCCCATTTTGCCCACACGCGTCTGTATGCGGTCCATGTTGCCGGGGCAACAGACTGTCTAACGAGTCTCGTCACCTGGCAGCTCCAAGCTCCCAGAGCTCTGCGGGAATGCATTCCCCCAGGGCGTTCGCCTAAGGGGCCAATGCCCTGAAACGTTCCTCCTGAAACCGAGAGAGGGCATAAGCGATCCCATTCTCTACCACTGGAACATGTCTCGTCTGGAACCATATGTTCAGGCGGAGACAGCATAGTACAAGATGACGGAGTAATCTTACTACCGGTATGGATTTTGCCATGATGTTGTTTACGGCCTCCACCACCCGTATCTTATTCGAGTGGAATATAACTCGCCGGTCCCTGAAAACCGGACCCCACATGTATACTGCCACCACAATAGGGAATAACTTGAGGAATGTAAGGTTCTTTGTTAAACCTGCTACTCCCCATTCCTCCGGCCAAACCGCAGCGCACCATCTCCCTTGGAGATATGCACCACAGCCGACCGGTCCGGATCCATCCGTGTACAGTTCTAACTCTGCATTGGTGGCACTCTTCTTTTGAAGAAGCGCCCGGCCATTGAACTCGGCGAGGAACACAGCCCATACCCTTGCGTCGTCCCGCATGGCCCTGGAAACTTTTATGAAATGGTGCGGTTTCGCAATGCCTATAGTAGCGAATGACATCCTTCTGCAGAATATTCTCCCCATGGGGATAATTCTACATGCAAAGTTTAACTTCCCTAAGATAGATTGCAATCGTCGCACGGACACCCTCAGCGCGCCTTGCATGTCCTCCACTTTTTCCCAGGGAAGACTGCACTCCATTGTTGTGGAATCGATCCGAATCCCCAGGAAGGTCAACTTATCCGTGGGGCCCTCTGTTTTGTTACGGGCCAGTGGTACCCCGAAATCTTGACAGATTCCGGTGAACACCTCCAGCATGAAACGGCAAGCGTCGTAACCAGCTGGACCCACGAATAGGAAATCATTGAGGTAATGCGTAATGATTGAGCACCCCATGGGTAGTCATAGGTCGATGAAATAGCTGCCATCGACGAAACATCCTAGCAGCCGGTGGCTCGACGGATGGACGAGCAGCAACCTGAAAGCTGCTTCGATGTCCACTTTCACCATGAGCGCCCCGGTGCTCGCCCGCCTGACCATCTCGACCTCCCGGTCAAACGATTCATAAGACACAGTAGCCTGGTCTTTTGATATACCGTCGTTCACCGAACGGCCTCTGGGATATGAAAGGTGTTGGATTAATCTAAATTTTCCCCTCTATTTCTTGGGGACAACCCCGAGCGGAGAGACAATCATATCCTGAATAGGAGGGGATGCAAATGGCCCCACCATCCTGCCCAGTTTGACCTCGTTAAGAACTTTGGATTCCGCTACCCCTGGGAATTCTCTAGCTGACCGCAAGTTCGGGACCAAGAGACCTTGAATATCTATACCGCATGGAATACGGAAGCCCTCCCGGAAACCTTCTTCCAGGAGGCGCGCGGCATTGGCATTGCCCGCCAATCTACCGTAGCATATTAGCCTTTTGCAGGAGGCTCTCCCCCTCTACTACCGTCTTTTGCTCTGCCGCATCTGGAAAGGGGATGCTCTCCCCCGCAGTTTGAACATGTGTGCCTGAACCTGCAGTTCGGGGCCCATCTACAGACCTCCTCGTTGTATGCGAAACAGGTCTTGGGACCCGCTCCCGTGGTGGGGGTGGGGCCCTTTGCTCCACCGGCCCCGCTCCAAAAGGGCGGCGTGACTCGCATCGATGTCGTAATGTTCAACCAGTATGCCACCGCTTTGTCACTCCACGCCATGGTTGGCCTGGAGGCCAAGTACTGGCAGAATTCCTTGTCATACCGCCATCAGGCCATGCCCCCTTAGACTTTATGGGCGTTACGAATTTCGTCTATGTAAACGAACAACCCCCGAACTCTGTTCAGGGTGTCACTCACATAGTACGCAGGCCCAGATGGAGAAAGCTTGAAGCCATGTATCGAATTTCCTAGGTAGACTCCTAAAGGACCTCCGCCGATCATCTCCCTCCCTGAGGCCCCTCTCGCCCACCTCCAGTTGTCTGGACATGGGGAGAAGGGAGAACAATTCTACAAATTCCCTCCTCCAGATCTTTTCCTTAACCTCTTGGGTAAGATGCGCACCTAAGTTATCCAACGAGCACAAGACTATTGGTCTCATGGCTACGTCGGTAACCCCTGCGTTGGTACTGTCAGCTACTGCAAACGGAACGACCACCGACTCAGGTGACCCGACGGTCCCTATGGCCTCGGCCGGAGCTACATGCGCTGTCGCCACAATAGTGGATGGCTGGGGCCACGCGCTCTTCGCTGGCTGGGGCCACGCGCCCGCCTATCCATGATCCCATCTCTTGCTCACTGACCGTAATGTTGTGTGCAGCTAACAGGGTCTTGGGAGACCCAAAAAAACCAGCCTTTGTGTGCGGGATTTCTCTTACTCCCTTTTCTGCTGCGCAACTCAACAGTGTGCGCTCACCTGCTTCCGGAAGCATCGGAGTGGAAACGGCCAACGGGGTATCCCTGCGTCATTCCTGACGCTCCGGGGACTCTGACCGTCTGGCCCTCCGCGGGCTCCTCCTTTCTGATCCTGTGCAGGCACAGCTGCACTGACAGGATCTCCTGCTTCTCGATCTGGATCTCCTTCCGGACCTGTGGGTGCAAGAGGAACAGTCACAAGCTCTCCGTGACCTGCATGCCCCTGCCCATACCATCCACTCCTACCCTGAGGAGTGGTCCTGGTCACCTATGCTTGCTTGGCTGGAGTAAGCTAGCGCCGCAGCCTCTGCCGCACCCCGTGGGGGTTCCCTTGAGACTTCATTAGGCGTTATAACGTCTGACTGTTTGTCGGTCTTAGACCCCTTTTGCTGTGGCCTAACCATATCGCCTTCAGTCTCAACTCTGGTACGTCTTAGTGGGGTGTGTGTGAATAGCAATGGACTGTACCTGCTTGTAGCCTTCCTAGCTCGAGTGGGGAGCGCCGGCCTCGCCACTGCCGCTGTTACTGGCACGTCATCAGTTATGACCATGCTGTCCTATCTGTTCATCTCGCTGACCACTCTGTCCCTTCTCTCTCTCGTCGTCGCCATGTTCCGCTCACTGCCTAATGGGCGTCGCTGTAAAGTACCAGAAGCACTGTTAGTACGGGAAGTCCTAGGGACCGCCTGGTCAGCCCAATGAGGGTCTGTAGCTTTTTTAGGGCTCCCGGCTTTTTTCTTACCCCCTGCACCCCCTCTACGGGGTGGTAACAGGGTGTTTCTTGACCTTTGTCACGACCTTTAGGCAAAATGACCGGTGGTGGCCGGAGTTCTAGGCCCACACCCTCACCGCCCGTGGGCCTGGCGTTCACCTGTCTGAGGGGTATGGGGTCCTGGCCACCCTGACCCGTAGCCCCCTCCTCTCTCCTGGCTCTGCCCACTAATGGTCTGCTAGCCCTACATTGATGGGGTGGGAATATGTTTCCCTGGCACCTCCAGTATTGACCAGGCCACCAACCACCGCAGGCTGATCCTGTTCAATGTGCTGCGGGCCAAGAGCAGAAGGCATGGGAGGTCCCAGCCTGTCCTGCACCCACCTAACCCCTTGGCTTAGGGCCCAGGTCCTAATCTCGGCCAGTAAGGAATCTAAGCCTTCTGCATCCATAATATAACTAACAAAGGGGGCACACAGGGGGAACACACCAGACAGCAGCAACCAGAGACAAGCACACAACACACACCACGCAGCACAGAAAATAACAGGACAAGTCAACACAAACGGAGGGAAGAAAGACACAAAACACACAAGAATTGCCTGATGATATTGCCCCTTATTTGCTAGTAAGCTCTGGGTAAATTCTCTGTATTTAATTTTCCTACTGTGATTCTATAGCTGCAGGACCCTGTCCATTTCAGTCGGGAGACTGTGCTGCTGTGAGAAACGGCGTGAAACGGACGACCGACACGCCCCTGACGCAGCTGATTGGCTAAAAAGGCCTCACAGGCACCGCAACGCTACGTGCTGACCCAGGAAGCCTGTGCAGCCTCCGCGTCATACAATTTACTCTTAATTTATTGATTCACTCATATTACCTGATCTGATCAGTTATCTACACCTGCTTACTATTCCTAATTATTTCACACTCCGCCACACACACACTTACTCATGCATACATACTCAAACACCACTTACTGTATATACACAGACACATCCCACACACATACACTGCATACTTACACACACATAAATATACACACACATCACATACATACACATCACATACATACACACACATCACACACAAATACTTACAGACACACATAAACATCTCACAAACCACATACATACATACATACACATGCATACATACTCTCTCATACACATCACATACACACACCATTTACAAGTATTTATTTTACTGGAGGGCAGCTAGGCAGAATATAAAGTTACCTTTCTCTTGGACTCCCAGGATCAGGCTCCTGAAGCTCCTTCTCCTTGTGGGCAGAAGCTGCGCTGCTGGAGGAAATGGGGGGGCTGGGGGAGGAACACCATCTCCTAACCTACAGCCTCACCATAGCTTCCACTCTTCCACACCCTCCTCTCCCACTGTCTCACCCTCCTCCTCTCCTCCTCCACTCACCTCCTCCTCAACCTCCTCCACCTCCTCCTCCACCTCCTCCGCCGCCTACTCCTCCACCACCTCCTCTACTTCTCCACTCTCCTCCACCTCCTCCTCCTCCACTACCTCCTCAACCTCCTCCACCTCCTCCTCCTCCTCTACCACCTCCTCAACCCCCTCCTCCACTCCTCCACTCTCCTCTACCTCCTCCGCATTCTCTCCAATACTCCCTGTGTTCTCCTCCCATCCCCTCATCTCTCCTCCCTCCATTTCAATCTCAAAAATAAAATAAGGTTTAAAAGAAAAAATTATTTGTGTATATATTTGTGATGTAAAAAAGAAGTATGTTTTATGTGTAATTGCTAACTGTTGGGGAATAGGGTGGGGTTGTGTGTATGTGTTGACCTGGCTCTAAGTGTATCTATGTGTGTTATTTACTCTATGTGTATTTGTATTATATATATACTAGTAACTTGCCCGTCAAAAAATGACGGTCAATAACATTTGAAGCCATGACAATGCAGTTTGCCACACAATGTGAAGGTTTTTGTAGTGTGAGGACCTTCGGCGCTCATTGCGAGCCTCTCCTCTGGTGTACTTCTGCTCCTCTGAGCAGCCTCTGCGCTCATCACAAAGACAGATACATATGTCTATATTTTTGTAAATAATAATCAATTAATTAGTTACTTAATGAATTAATATACTTTACCTATTTTTAAGTAATACTGTATATCCAAGAATCAATAGGCTAAAGCGCTAACAATGTTTTTTCATTTTCCCCCAGCATATAATGTCCAGTGGGACTGTTGCTGGCCTGTAGAGATATTTTTATTAATATCCCAACTGTGCATTATAAGTAGGCTGTGTGAGCGAGGGCAAACTGTTGGTTTATTTGTGTGAGTCGCTACTGTAGATGCGTAATGTTGGGATGTGCACGTTCGGAGTGTAAAGTAGCGTAGTTCGCGAGTATTTGGTGTCCTTTGTAGTAGTGTATTTTGTACCTCGTACGTTGCTGTGTGAAAGTGGTACGCTGTTGGCAGTGTGTTGAGCGGTCCAGGGTTGTGTAGCCACGTTTTCATTTTTTTGAGCCACCATTTTTTTTCTCGTTTAGCCAATTTTTGAGTTCAACTTAAATTTGCATTCCACCTCATTTCCAGACGTCCTGGCTTTCCCCCCATGCTGTGTGTGATGGTTTTGTTGTTATTTTTTTTTGTTATTTTTTTTGTGTATTTTGATTTTCACGTTTCGGCCGTTAACTTTGTATTTTTCCTACCTTGTATTTTTTTCTCTAAATCCTGCGTCTCGTATTTTATTTTTTCTAAGTCCTGCGTCTCGTAATGTAAAGATGCTATGTGCTTATATAAAGCCCTATTCAATTGGGCGAATGGCAATTTAATAAATTTGTCAGGCGATCCCGCGTTTACTAAGTGTTTGTAGGCTAAGTCCCGCGTGTTTCATTGCCTCCACTGCTCGCCTCGCTTTGCTCAGGCAATGAGTGCATTCGGTGCTCATCGGCCAAGTGCTGTGCATGTTAGTGCCTTAATGGCTCACCTTGCTACGCGAGGCTCGCAGGCGATGAGTGTCTTAGGCGCTCATCGCCTAAGTGCTGCGATTTAACGACTCGCCTCGCTACACGAGGCTCGCAGGCGAAGAGCGACTTTGGTGCTCATCGGCCAAGTGCTTTGCATGTCAGTGCCTTAATGGCTCTACTCATTGCCCAAGTTCTGTGCTGCGAGTTTTAGTGCCTTAACGGCTTGCCTCGCTATGCGAGGCTCGCAGGTGATGAGCGCCTTCAGTGCTCATCACCTAAGAGCTCTGAGTTAACTGCTTGCCTTGCTTTGCGAGGCTCTCAAGCAATGAGCGCCTTTGGCGCTCATCGCCTAAGTCATACGCACCATGCAAAGCTTGACGATGTCTCGTTGTTCGACAATTATAATATGTGATTGTGTAATCAGTATATATATGTGTATGCAAATTTAAGTGTAAAATAGTATTTAGAATAATGAAAAGGAATAAAACCAAAGATCCTGCTTTGCAAACTCACCTACTCTCTCTCTCTCTCTAGAACCAACCACTAACTCTGGGACCTGCGTGCTACTTCGGAAGAATCTACAACACAGTTAACGCATTGGCGTGTAGAACACAGCTTTATTATCTTCCCGTCAATAATTTTCCGGGATCCCGATTCATTGGCTCTGAGGCCTGTGTCGCACTACATATTTACAGGGTTGGATTGTAACAGCGGGCCGCATCTATTCCAGCCCACTGACAGAAGGGTTTACGGTCTTGAGGCTTCGGCCCTTTGGTTGCAGTCCTGTTCAATTAAATCGCTCTGTAATAGTGATGTCGCAAACATCAAATTTTTGGTTCGCGAACAGCGGACCCGAACATCCATCAAATGTTCGCGAACGGGCGAACCCGGCGAACCGCCATAGATTTCAATGGGCAGGCGAATTTCAAAACCCACAGGGACTCTTTCTAGCCACCATAGTGATGGGAAAGTTGTTTCAAGGGGACTAACACCTGGACTGTGGCATGCCGGAGGGGGATCCATGGCAAAACTCCCACGGAAAATTACATAGTTGATGCAGAGTCTGGTTTTAAGCCATAAAGGGCATAAATCACCTAACATTCCTAAATTGTTTGGAATTACATGCTTTAAAACATCAGGTATGATGTTTTATCGATCAGGTAGTGTAAGGGTTACACCCGCTTCACAGTAACAGATCAATCTCCCCGTTTAATGCACCGCAAACAACCGCAAACAGTCCCTTGGCACAACCGCAAACTCCCCATTTGCACAAGGTTGGATACCAAGCTAGCCATGTCCCTTCCTTGTCCTCACTGATGTCATTGAAGGTCTCTTCCTCCCCCCAGCCACCAAGGGTCCCCGAAAGGTGACAACAAGCCCCCTGGGACGCCTGCTGTGTTTGGTCTTCCACCTCCTCAAAGCCACCTTCCTCCTCTGACTCCTCTTCTTCAGACTCCCAGAGTCTGGGGGCTTCCATTGCCCAGCATGGAAGATTATACACAGGTCAGAGCCTGGGGGCTTCCACTGACCAGCATGGAAGATTATACACAGGTCAGAGTCTGGGGGCTTCCACTGCCCAGCGTTTGCCTCTGTCTGCGTTATTATAAGGTGTGTACTGTTAAGTAGTAATATTCCTATCGGTTTAATTCCTGTTACGTCCACTATCAGGGGACGTGTATATGGCATGGATTTTTGGAAGCGGGAGATGGAAAAAGATGCTTGGTCGGTCCTCCCACTTAAATTTTGGGGCACTGCGCGTGCAATCTAAGGTGCTACCAGATATGAGTGTCACTGTGCACTGGCAAAAGTTGGCAGAGTAGATGCAATAGGCTTCACACACACGCCTGTAGGCAGGCAATTGCTATTCAATCTATTACAGTTAAAAAGGTGTTGTTTTATGTCACTGAGCACAATATAAGCTGTGAGCCTGACACAGGCAGGCAACTGAAATTAGATTACAGGAAAAAAATGGTTGTTTTCAATGTATGTTACACCACCAGGTATGAGTAGTGAAAATAAGCACAATATAAGCTGTTAGGTGTTAGCCTGTCACACACACACGCTGGCAGGCAGGCATAGATTACACAACAAAAATTATAAAATAAAATAAATGATGTTCAAAGTTTCCTCAATGATAAAGTATAGGGGGCGAACCAAAATGCACATATGTTCGCCGTTCGCGGCGGACGCGAACATGCGAAAATCGCCGCGAATAGTTCTCTGGCGAACTGTTTGGGACATCACTACTCTGTAACTACAGCGAATTTCAAGCCCGCAGACATACGGAATATTGGAATTTAATAGATGGTTTTTGCATGTTTTAATTTAATTAACATCAGTTTCTCAAGTATAACAGGACCTAGAAATGGCTCTTGCTTTCTTATGTGCCAACAATCATCAAGTATTCAAGAATTTATATTAGCTTTGGGGTGATAATCTTGAATAAAAGATACTTTTTTATGTCATTAGTGTTCATTAACAAGAAATTCTTATTTAAAGCAAGGGTATCATTTAGGTTTCTCTCCAAACACAGAGCATCAGATTTTTCCCTTACAAGTGATTAAAAAAATGAATCTGTTCTTTAAACTGCTTTCAGCTTTTACTTCTTATTTTTTTAAAATTGTTTATGAGCAAGAAGTTTGTGCTAATTACACACCTAATTGAAATGTACATTATCATTTGTTATTTATGTGATAATCTGTCCATTTTGGCAGCTTTTCTTCGATTCTTAATACTGATGGCTCTTGGCAATAGCTATGAACAAGCTGATCCCATCCCATAAATATAGAGTAGAATATCAATATGGTAAAATAACTAATGCAATAAAATGCATTATTTCTTACATTTTAGGAAAAGTTGCAGGGATAATAAAAAAAAAAAATCCACTGAATATACCTATATCCAGTAAAATTTATTTTTGCTTTTTATGTGTGCAGTAATGTTAGGATGGGTAGAGAACAAGGGGAAAGAAATACTAGGCGGTTAGGTGTAGGGTGAGCACAAATCTGAATGGGCCTAAGGCAGCATAAACGAAATACTCCTCTAAATATAGTTTACTATTTAGTGTCATAGTATTACCTGTGACATGTGTGTCTATAATAAAAAAAATCATCAAGTTGCTCCATAGACAAGTCATTAGCAGCCCTATTAAATTCCTTAACGTGTAAAACCTTAGCCCGTAACGGAGACCGCAAGACTTACGGCTACTAAATTGGCCTAGTAAAGCTACCCGCAGACGACCTGGAGGTTACATGGGGAAAAACCCTAGGGGTTGTTGAAATCTGAACTCTGTTGCCTCTAAGCCTTTGATCTGTCAAGCCCGTAACTGTTACATTCAAAAATCGATATTAAATTGCTGCAAATTTACTAGCGTTCAAATCTGTAACAGGCAAATGGGACAAAAAGCCAATGGATACTAGAGAAGACCCTCAAGGTGGGTTAAAGTTCTATCTGTAGCAATGTAAATGCAAATATCAACACACTACTATACTTATAATTAAAGGGAAAGTGATGTTAGGTATTAAAATGTAATAGCACAACATTCTCAAGCTCGCAAATCTGCAATATAAAATACTTTTTTTAATGTTTAATTTCTGTGTTATATCGATCCCGGCTATCAATGTGTTATTACATATAATGGAACTTGCATGGACTAGAATATCATATTAATTGATCTATTAATATTGCATTATTTCTGGAATGGAGGTCCGTTCAAAACTCGTAATTGAAACTCGTAAGTCTTTGTAATCTAACCTCCATTTTTCAGTGACATAATGATGATGATCTCTTTTGCCATTGGCTCCGTCTAAACCCGTAACTACGGGTTTGACTAATTGATCATGTTCACGGCCGCACATGTAACGTGCGTAAGAATGGTTTACGGGTTTGCGTGTCTGTCCCGTTGGTCGCAGCATGGTTGAATGTAATAGCTCTGTAACTCCGGCAAAATTCAAGCCCGCAGGCCTTGCGGGTTTACCGGTGCTGCCACGGGCTTCTAGGTTCAGTTAAACGTCTTCTGTCTTTAAAGCCCCTTCTGAATGGCTGCTTAAAGGGAATCTTTCTACAAGAGCAGTATTATATATTTTTTATTTCCTTATCAAATTAATTACTATTAATCAGCATTCACTCAATGTTCAGTATTTACTGTTCTTGTAATAATTATGAATTCTACAAAAATGCTTATTTTGAAAGTATATTAGGGAATTCCTCTTTCAGTAGCCGTTTCCTCTATTGCCCAAAACATATGTCTCTGTCTGCTCCTACAGCCGACACAAAGGGTCACTCTTTAAATAAAAACACATGATTTTAGTGAAAGTTGACATTTGTTACAGGAAATGTGTAAAAAAATGTCTTCTGTAAATATAACATTTTATAATAATGATATACACATTAGGGTAAAGTCTTCATCATTTGCAATGGTCATGATAAAAGAGTACAACCATCTATATATTTTTTCATGTTAATTATATCATTATTAGCGACTTGTCCTTCAAAAATGACGACAATAAAATTTGAAGCCTGGCAATGCTGTTTGCCACACAATGCGATGTTCTGCCCCCTTTGAGCGCCTTCGGCGCTCATCACGAGCCCCGTGCTGAGCTCCTTAGACGCTCATTGTGTCGCTCGCAATTAGCGCCTCATTACAGGCCACATCAACTTGGAACTTGCCATTTATCTCTTTCCACCATCTCCCCCCTTTCCTTTCCCTATGTCTTTCTCCTCTGTGTCTCTGCTGAATCTTTGCGTGGCACGTGCTGACTGCTGTCGGTTTTATTTAAGTCCTGAATGCCTGCCTGGCGTCGTTGGTGTAAGTGTTACTGTCTTTGCCGTTGTGTATTTTCTAAGTCCCACGTGCCTGTCGTTGTTCGTCTGTGTCCCGCGTGCCTGGAGTTGTTGGTGTGTTACTGTCTTTGCCGTTGTGTATTTTCTAAGTTCTGCGTGCCTGGCCTGGCAGAGCCTCATTTTCATCTTGTTTCCGAATTTTTACCTTTTGTTCGGCCGCCATTTTTTACCCCTCTTCGTTAAAAAAGACAAAATATGCCTAAAATTAACTTGCAACCTCGCTCACCTGGTCTCTGGCTCTCCCCCTGTGCTGTGTGTGAGTGTGTAAGTTAATTTGAGGCATATTTGTGTGTTTTCATCGTGTTTTCCATTTCGGTGGTTCGGCCGTTAAAGTCTTGTCCCGCTTCACAAGGCTCGCAATCGTGATGACAACTCAGTTTGACAACTATTATATGTGATTAAAGGGTCACTCAAGTGTTATATTTATAGAATGGGTACAATGTTTTAGTAATTTTAAAATAAACAAATAGTCTTTAATTTGTAACTATTATATTAAATTTTGTTTCAAAAGAGGCAAATATTTTCTTTTGTTCCTAACAGGATTTAAGGAATGGGGATTCCTTTAAAATACTTCCACTTTTAATAGCCACTTAATTATAGAACAAAATATAGAGCAAGCATCCTCCTTAGGGTACAGGTAGCACCCATGGCACAAGCAGAGTCTGCTAAATTGAAGTTTTTCTCAAAAAATGTTTTTATTCCCATGGCTTATACAACATTGGGCCTCATTGGGCTAACATTGGGCCTCATTCTAATGATGGCTGCAAAACGGTATCTCTGTGATCCCTCACTAGGTTCTATGGCCCCTTTGCTCCGTTGCTATTCAAAGGAAAGGGGACGCAAGTCACCCCTTCCTATGGCCGATTGCAAGACAGGCAATCGGCCGTTAGCTTTGGCTAATTCGAGGAAGCACTGTACAGCACTATAAATTATGGGGGACACTTTGGGGGACATGAGGATGACATATAGTAAATTGGCTGGCTGGCACATCACTGCTAGACAATACTGTCATTTGTGGCAGCAGTCTGCCGGGCTTGAAGATCGAGTTGCTGCCTTGGAGGTCATCCAAGTCTGGGGCTTTGTGCTTGAATGACCCCCAAGGCAGTAACCCGTTCTCCAAGCCTGGAGGACTTGTGGCCACAAATTACAGTATTGGCTAATGGCGATGTGCCAGCTAGCCAATGTACTACATGTCTTCCTCATGTCCACCCTAATGTTCCCTATCAATTACAGCGCTGTACTGTGCTGCAGTATATATTTAGCCCTAAATATACCCAAGCCCGTACAAGTCGTGCTGCGCAGGTCCTGAAAGGACCTTAAAGGTCCTTAAAGGATCCGCGATCAATACAACTATTAACCCCTGCCGCAGAGGTACTATAAGTACCCCCCCGGCACCTAAAATTACTCATAAAGGTCAATATAGACCCCCATGAGACTAAAATGAACCCCTTTAGTCCAATAGGGGTCTATATAGACCCCTATATGACAATATTAACCCCTAGGTTAACCCTATAAGGGCCATGAGGATCCTCCAGGACCCTCATGACAATGTCTAAGCACTAAACAACACTATTAAGCCTAGCTATACCCCATTAACTCCTTATCCCTAGCTATACCCCATTAACCCATACAAAACCCTATTTAGCCCTAACTGTGCCTATTTAACCCCTTATAGACCTAGTTAACACTATCTGGACCTATCTAACCCTAACTGGGCCTATTTAACCCTAGTTGGACCTAATAACCCTAACTGGGCATATTTAAACCTAACTGGGCCTAATAACCCTATCTGGGCCTATTTAACCCTAACTGGGCCTATGTAACCCATCAAAGCCTACATAATCCCATCTAGCCTATCTAACCCCATATAGGCCTATTTAACCCCATCTAAGCCTATTTAACCCCATCACCTATGGGGGTCTATACATAAGCCTCCATCTAACCCCATCACTTATATGGGTCCATACAGACCCTGCAAGCCTCTATTTGACCCAATCAGTTCCATAAGGGTCCATGAAGGGTCCCTCATAGGACAATGAGATCACTATTATTTACACCATTAGTGCCATGATGAGCTCCCCGACGCTAATGAGGCTTCTATCGCTTCTTCCGGTACAAAAAACGGCGCCAAGGTGCGAGCCACTCAGAATGAGATACACCCCTATATCCCATTCTGATTGGTTGATGGACCTGTCAATCTTTTTTAAACCAATCAGAAGGTACTATTGCCTTCAGCTAATCACAATGGGATACACCCCATGGGGTGATTGGCTGAAGGTATCTGCGCCTTGTGATTTTCTGCAGTGACAGCAGCCAATCAAAAGGCGCAGATGCTTGTAGCCAATCACAATGGGATACACTGCCACGGGGTTTATCTCATTCTGATTGGCTGAAGGTAATAGCGCCTTCTGATTGGCTGTTGTCACTATCAATCAGACTGAAGGCGCAGATGCCTTCAGCCAATCACCCTGTGAGGTGTATCCCAATTTGATTGGCTGAAGGGCAATAGCACCTTCTGATTGGTTTAAAAAGGATTGACAGGTCCATTAGCCAATCAGAAAGGTGATATTGGGGTTTATCTGATTGACCGCCATTTCAGCCAATCTTTACCTTAAGAAGCGCTAGAAGCTTCACTAGCATCGGGGAGCTCCTCCAGGGAGGTGCTCTGTTAGTTTTATTTTTTATAGAGCTGTCGGGGCAGAAGAGGAGAAGGACGGGGATATCATGGACAGGTAAGTTCAATATTTAGAATGTTTAGTTTATTATCTTTTGTGGATGTGTCTTTGTGTACTAATGTGATGCCGAGCCAGAGAAGACAAGAAGAAGGATGGGGACATGGTGGAAAGGTAAGTTTAATATTTAGAATGTGTATTTTGTTATGTTGTGTTTATTTGTGACTAAATTTATGTGTTTTTTTTTCCCTAGGGGGTTTGACCTGCTGAAGGGAAATCTGAGCAAGGTAAGTGGTCTTATTTATTCTATTTTAGGTTAGATTTAGTGTTTTTTTAATGTATTGTAGTTAGGGTGTAATGTATTGTAGATAGGGGTAATGTATTGTAGTTAGAGAGTAATGTGTTATAGATGGGGTAATTTATTGTAGTTAGGGTTTAATGTATTATAGTTAGGGGTTAATGTTTTGTAGATAGGGGATAATGTTTTATAAATGGGGTAATGTTTTATAGATGCAGTAATGTTTTGCAGATAGGGGGTCATGTATTGTAGATAGGGGGTAATGTATTGTAGTCAGGGGGATATGTAATGTAGATAGGGGGACATGTATTGTAGTTAGGGGTTAATAATATGTAGTTCGGGGATATTTGTACCGTATTTATTTTTGTATTGTAATGTTATGTATATTTGTGTATGTATTTTCTTTGCAGGTGCGTAATTTTTTAAAAAAAAAATTTTGTAGTGTGAGAGGGGGTTGTGTAATGTTCTTTTTTAATTTTTGTAGTGGGGGATTTGTAATGTTCTTTTTTTATTTTTTGTAGTGGGGGGATTTATAATGTTCTTTAATTTTTGTAACAGTTTTTTTATTTTTGTAACTTAGCTTTTTTTTATTTTGTGTAATTAGTGGGGTGGGGGGTAAATAGGGGGTCAGGTCGGTAGTGTAGGTGTTAATAGGTTAGGGTAGGTGTTAGGTAGGTAGGGGTTAATAGGTTAAGGTAGAGGGTTATTTTAGTTTTAGTGGTTTATTGGGGGGAGAATAGTGTAGTTTTATGTTTGTACTTTGTGTCATGAGGGTCCTGGAAGACCTTCATGGCACTTATGGGGTTAATGACAGGGTTCTGATTGTCCTATGAGGTACTTCATAGACCCTTAAGGGACTGATTGGGTTAAATAGAGGCTTACATGGGTCTGTATGGATAGGCTAGATGGGGTTACATAGGCTTAGATGGGGGTAAATAGGGCTAGAAAAGTTAAATAAGCCCAGTTAGGGTTAAATAGGCCCAGTTGTGGTTGTTAGGTTCAGATAGGGTTAAATAGACCCAGTTAGGGTTATTAGGTCCAGGTATGGTTAAATAGGCCTAGTTAGGGTTAGATAGGCCCAGTTACGGTTAAATAGGTCTAGAAGGGGTTAAAGAGGCCCAGTTAGGGTTAGCTAGGCCCTGTTAGTGTTAAATAGGTCTAGAGGGGTTAAATAGGCCCAGTTAGGGTTAAATAGGGTTTAGTATGGGTTAATGGGGTATAGTTAGGGTTAATAGTGTAGTGTAGTGCTTAACTTGTAGAGTTAACCTAGGGGTTAATAGTGTCCTATAGGGGTCTATATACAGTAGGCGGGAGGAATTGCGAGCCACTTGATGAATGCCGAAGGCTCTCAGCTAGGGGCTCGCTATGACCGCCAAAGGTGCTCAGCAAATCAAAAGCCTCACATTGTGTGGCAAACAGCATTGCCTGGCTTACACTTTCATACCCTTTATTTTTTGACGGTCAATTTGCTAGTATATTTATAATTACTAATAGAAAGCTAAACTTATGCTGGAAAAACAATCCATAGTTTCATTTGCAGATATAAAATGACCCACAGGAATTATGCAAGAGATGCTTAGCAGAATTGTAGAAATTGTGCTTGGCCTCTAGGGCCTTAAAAAAATCCCCGAACTCCAGCACTCAAAGTAGCCACTTCCTCCATTCTCCAACACATATGCCTCTGCTTTCCGTTCCAGCTTTCATGGGTCACTGCTTAACATTTAATAAGTGATTTGAAAAAAGTGATAATTTTATTCAGGAAATATGTAGGAAGACATGATCAAAGTTAATAGCTCTTAATAAAAATGGATTACTTTATAATGTATAAGCAAAAAAAAGCTACCCTTTACTATGGTGAACATAAAATTAATTATGCAAAGTTGTATTATAAAGAGAGAAGGGAAATGTATTATGCTTTAACTTTAGTTGTTTACTGTGCCTTCCAGAATTATTGGCAACTTTGGTAAAGATGAGTAAAAAAGTATTTGTTGTTTATCAGCTTGTCTTGCACTGAAATATGAGATAATTGTAAGCTTACAGTGAGGTTTAAAATATGTAAAAAAAAGAAAAACCTTATAAAATAGTTTTTATTTTTTATCAGAAACAAATGTCACAGTTATAGCCACCCCTAGAGATTCTTCTCCTTATCTACCTTGTCATGGGGAAGGGGCTTGTGTACTTCAATGAAGCTGTTAGCTATACCATGTAGGGTTACCCAAGATGGGCAGGTCATAGCAGAGCGGTCAGACAAATCTTGGTCCACTGGAGAAGGAACTGGAAACCCACTCCAGTATCTTTGGCAAGAAAAGTATATGGTTAAGCATACCCAGAAACACAGATCTACCTGGCGTTCTGCGTCCATATGGTCATCGAGAGTCGGATATGACTGAAGGTCTGAACAACAACAAGAGATTCTTATGTGTAAAACCAATTTGACATGTTCTCATTCATAGTTTACCTTGTGTAAGCACACCATGTTTATGAACCCTTCAGTGGTCATCCACGAAGTTCATTTTCACTGGGGTATAAATGTGAGGTGACAAGCAGGCAAAACACCCTAAGTCATCCATCTACATGGAGAAGAACACACACATTAAAGGGTATCTGAAAGAGGGTATTTGATAATGTACTCTTGTCTGTTTTCTTTTTTTCAAATGATACTCTCAAAGTAGATAAAAACTCATTCAAATGTTAACTGATCTGGGGACTTGTCCCTGTGAGCCAATGATTAGTGATATAGATGTATATGTCATACTTGTCTGCCAATGAAATCTCTCTGCACTGCTGGTTAGTTTCAATGATGTTTAGAAAGGTCTACTTACTTAAGATTTTCTTGTTTTTTATTAGAAAAATAATAAAACATTTTTTTTAAAATAAAATTTACAAGTTTCACTTTCTTCTGTCATCATTCCAAATACAACATTTTACACAAATAACATTTTCTGTGAGAAGTTGGCAATGAAGCTTTATCACCAAATGGTCTGTCTGTTGTCTGTTTTCTATCTGATAGATTATTTCTATTGTACCTTTTATCTCACTCCATGTTGGTATTCCATCTTGTTTCCAATGCTTCACCAATAACCACTTAACTATAAATAATATTTGAACAGTCAACCATTTTGATGATCTCTTTAAAGATTTAGAGAAGATGTGGAACAATACCAATTCAGGGGACAATGGGAAGAAGGGGAATGAAAAGGGGAGGGGTAATAAAAACAGGGGAGGCACAGTGTCAAATACATATCCACCTTGGGGTATCCCAAGCACCTGAGCATTTCCACCTATCGAGTATCCATCCAAGGGAGCCCCCAATCCAGGAATGTCCACGACTCTGCCTCCTCAGCGATTCATCAAGTCTTTTGGGTCTCTGTCTATGTCCCCTCAAGCAGAGAGGTGAGAGCAACCACAGGTTCCATATATCCATGAACTGGGGCATACAGTCTGTCAGTATGTGTGTAAGTCTTTCGTTAATTGCAATGTAGTTGAACTTATTGACTACCGCTTGGATGCATAGCACCTTGATCTTCCAATGTTTAGCTATTTGGCTTTTCACTGCAAGCATTAAGAAGAGTCCCACAAGAGGCACCCAATAATGCAATTTCAGCATCTGGTTTCATGTCACAGTGCATTATTGCAGAGGCCACCACAAATACCTCATCCCAAAGTTTCTGTACAAGAGGGCATAACCAGCAGATATGGTAAAATGTACCTATCTCCGGACATCCCCTAAAGCACGCCAGGTTAGCACTGGTCTTCCACTTTTGTTATCTCTTAACTGTTATATATGTCATGTGTAGCACCTTTAGGGATGTCTCTAGAATGTTATAATTATATGAACCTTTAGATAAGTGCCTCCAAGTAGAAGATCAACTGTCTCTCTCTCTCTCTAGTTTTTCCAAGGCCCTGCTCCCATGCTATCATGTATTTTGGCATCTGTTCTGGGGCATCCATGCCATTTTCTTTGAAAGAGGGAACGACTCACAAAACTTGACAAACCAATTCACCCTAGAGACGCCACTCCTTCTCTACAGTATTCCCACATAATGGTATAGTCTGTGAATGTTAAATTGTTCTTTGGGAGGTAGCTGAATTTGAAAATCTTTTTCTGGCAGGATTCCAGTTGTTGTGTCTGCACCGGAATGGGTAGCGTGCGGAACAAATAAAGTAAGCGGGGCAGAATGTTAATTTTAACCGCATTGATGTGACCTAGCCAAGAAATCTTACCCTTTGACCATGAATACAAATCCTTGTAAATTGCTTGATGTTATAGGGGGTAGTTTGCTTTATAAATGATGGAAAAGGCTCTTGTTATATTTACTGTCTACCATATACGCATATACATTTACATATGGAAGAGGTAGGAAGAGGTAGTCTGCAAAGTCTATTTATCCTATCATCGCCTACAATATTTGGTTTTACCAGCATTAAAAAAATATGATGAAACTAAGGGCCCAGAAAGCCCGCGAAACGGGAGGCGGCCATTTTGTGTCCAGGGCCTAGTGCAAGGGCCATTGCCAGGCTAGAATACTCCCTCAACACCCCAAACAGCTTACAAGCAGCATCTCCAGGGGATCTAGAGAGGCTGAAGTGGGCTGCCCTGTCAGAGACCCACAGAACATAGAACACACTACTAATCAGCTCCCAGAGGCTACCTTTCTGAATCCAGGCTGCTCAAACTGGGACAGGCCTGTCTCTACTACAACTTGTGTGTTGAACTTTGCATTTCTTTATTAGGCAAAAGGCCTTTGTACTGCTAATTGCTCTCTCACTAACAGTCTGTAACTGGTGGTGCATTGTTGACCGGCATAATAGCTGGAATTCCTGGGTGCCAATCCAATGAGCAGTAAAATAGGCAACAACCTGCTGATCTCCACACACTCCAGTCTGAAGAGGCAAAACATCAAGAGTAAAAGTGGCCTGAAACTGAAGGCTTCCATTGCCACCTAGTGGAGCCGAGGTCACACTACAACAATCTGGTACTGGAGCAAACGACTAATAGCAGCTAACAAGGCTTATCTCTCTAGGATGTAGAATTCCTGGGGGGGGAAAAGGGGAACTCCTGCCGGCGGGGGCTGCGTCATGCTGAGAAACATTCCTGGCACTGTCATCTAATCCCACGGGGCAAGAAGAAAGCAAAAAAGGTCCTGAGGAGACAGAAGAGAGTCCCCCACACACCATAGAATTACTGTGTGTGTCCTAAGCCAAAATACATCAAAGTAACAAACATGGGGAAGAACAAGAAATCCCTCTCAACTAAGAGGATTGAGGAACATTTCAAGAGAGCTGGGGCCTCCAACATTGAAGCCCAGGGCTCAGAATCTGAACACTCTGATCACTCAGACTCAGAGCAGCAGGCCGCATCCTCGCAACCAGAGGTAAACATCACTGAGAACTCAATGGCAAAGTTTGAAGCTCTTTTGGAGACGCATATTAATAGGGCAGTTGCAGCCCTTCAAAAAGATTTGCACGAGTTGGGGCAGCGGACCAATCTCCTTGAGGAGTCTGTGGACCAGATAATATCGACTCAAGAGAATGATAGGGTAAACATTGCAGAGAACACCTCCCGCATCTCTAGCATTGAAGATAAACTTGAAGATCTAGAGAATCGGTCGAGAAGGTTCAATATAAGAATAAGAGGGGTGCCGACAGCAGTAGTTGATCTCCCCCGCTACCTTAAAGCTACCATCGACAAGATCCTATCGGAAACTCCAGATCATATATGGGAGGTGGAGCGTGCCCACAGGGCCCTGGGAGGAAGCAAAAATCAAGACCTCCCCAAGGACATTATTGTTAGGCTATTACGCCAGCATTCCAGGGACCTAATATTGTCTACAACACGCAAGATGGCATCGATTGTTGGCCCCGACGGATCCAAGCTACAATTCTATGCAGACCTCTCCCCTATCACACTCCAGAGGCGGAGGCTAATGAAACCAGCCCTAGAGATACTCCAACGCCAGGGCATCAGATATAGATGGGGATTTCCTTTTGCTCTTTCCTTCTCCCTAAATGGGGTGCACCACTCATCTCGCTCTCTGGAGGAGTGTCTAGGTCTCCTTAAAAGACTGGCCCTGACAACAGAGGAACTTGCAATTGGGCCTCCTGCACCCCTCATCACTCGGTTGCCTCAGAGGCATTGGACGGAAGTCACCAGTCTAAAGAAAACCTCAGATAAGACTTTTGGGGTCCTCACCCAGAGGCCAGACCAAGACAGGGGCAATCGGAGGGTGTGAAACCCTTTCATAGTTTCCCTAGAGACTTCTGTTTTCCCCCTATCTTTGATGAGCAGAGGACAGTTGCAGCGGAGGGGGGGGATCTTGTTGTCCCTACCTCAGCCAAGTTTGGACAGTATCTACGTCTGAGTGGGAATATTGACTCCAGAGTTGGGGACACTGCCCCCCAAAGCTATAAAGAAGACCTCTATACTTAAAGCTGCGAGTGGTTCTGCATGCCTGTTAATGACTTGCTTTAACCTGTTTGTGTTTTCCTCCCTATAAGAAGGTTTAACTTGCAATAGTCTTAGCTACTGTTAATGCCTTATACAATAGGATGTTTTTATTATCTTGTTCCTTCCTCTATTGGAAGGTTTTAAAATTGTGCTCATAGAACATAAATGTCAGTGGCCAGGATGTTTTCTGTTTACTCTTGTTGTAATTGCTCACCATTTAGGTAGCCCCCCAGAAATCCCCCCCGCCGGTGGGAGGACCCATGATTCTAGCCAGGAAGTATGCAGGCTAGGATAAAGAAACTGGCTTTACTAAACTGTAGCCCCACAGGGAGAGTGTTCTACCCCTTTACTCTCTCTCTAGTCTTGCTTTTTTCCTGTACTCTGCTCTCGCGGGCTTTGCCCACCCTCACGCTGTTTTCCTGTATACTCAAATTCCTCCTCTCCGCCCGCCGCTCTCTTTCCACCTACAGCGCCTCCTTCCATCACCCCTCCTATTGGTGGACGGGAGGCCAACAAATGGCCCCCAGTTACTCCCCTATGGCCTCTGTAAATGCAACCCAACGGGGTGGAGGGCTCCCCTACTGGGGCTGCAGGCTTGCACTTAGCCTGAATAATAATCTTTTATTCCCACACAATTGTAGTCTAGACGGGGACTGTTCCCTTGACAAGTTGTTTATTGTGATGAGCTCTGCTAATATCCTCACATCCTTAGAAATGACTAACCACCTATCTCTCTTTTATGCTCCCGGCAGATCAGGTATCTATAGCGATCCACACTCTAGCCGACTTCCAGTCCTGGACCGGATGGGCCGCTCTCCGCTCCCTCCGCACGGCCGCTTCAGAGAGGTACAATGGGACACGCAAAATATAGGCTTATTACACCTAATTACACATGAGCGCCCCGGCTAGGATAATCACCCACAACGTAAAGGGGTTTAACTCCCCCTTTAAAAGAAGGAAGGCTTTCCTATATTATAAAAATGTTAGTCCCTCAGTCATCTTTCTTCAGGAAACTCACTTTGCCAACAACAAGGCTCCTACTTATTTCAGTAAAGACTACCCCCAATATTACTATACAACCCAGACATCTAAGAAGGAAGGGGTAGCGATCTTGCTCCACAGGAATTTCCAGTTCCAATTGGACGCAAAAGTAGTGGACCGGGAGGGGTACTTTTATATCATAAAAGGTACAGTTCAAGGAAACCCGATCTCTTTAGCATCGTTTTACGCGCCCACTGTAGCTCCCCACAAGACTCTGATAAGATTTCTAAAGACCCTAGAGGTGGGGAACTGGGGACAACTCATAATAGGGGGTGACCTTAACCTGGTTCTGGATCAGGTGGCAGATAGGTCTAAACCTTCGGCTCATAATCTCTTCTCGCACAAAATCAAGCAGATTAGGAGGCTCCTGCACTCTTTAGATCTAGTGGACGCTTGGAGGGGGCACCATCCACGGGGGAAGGAATATACTTTCTATTCCTCAAGTCATGGGACCTACTCCCGCATAGATGCTCTTCTTGTGAGCTCCGCACTACTGGACCACTCCAGGGACGCTAATATAATCCCGTGCACTTGGTCAGACCATGCAGCAGTCTCTCTGGAGGTAGAGCTGGGGACCCAGACTTTGCCTTACTCCTGGAAAATAAATGAATATTTATTAGCGCTGCCTGCAGTCCAGGAGCAAATTGCTGCTGAGCTGAAGGCGTTCTTTGAAATCAATGCGGGAGGGGAGTCGGAGCCAGGTTGGGTGTGGGTGGCCCATAAGGCCTACATAAGGGGGACTTGCATTAAAATTGCCTCCCATCATAAGAAAATGACCCGCAAACGGGAGAGTGATCTCATGACGAAGTTAGCACAGCTAGAGAAGCAGAACCAGCTGTCCCCCTCCCCCTCTCTTAGGGGTCAGATAGATGAGGCCAAATTGGAGTTAGAGGGTATTCTAGCGGTTAGGACTGAAAAGGCGCTAAGGAGAACACAGCATCTATTTTACTTAAAGGCGAATAAGCCCGATAAATTGCTGGCGAGGAGCTTGAAGGCGCGGTACGCACAATCTAGAATCTCCCAAATTAGGGCAGGGACGGGTGCTCTTACGTTTAGCCAGAATGAAATCCAAGAGACATTTAGGGACTTCTACCAATCTCTCTACACTTCACAGAACAAGGCCCCAGAACACTATATTACCTCATATCTAGACTCCCTAGATCTCCCACAAGTTTCAGTAGGGGATTTGCAGAACTTAAACAAGGAGGTCACGGTAGAGGAAATCCTAGAGACAATAAAAGAGCTTAAGCTTGGAAAGTCGCCTGGCCCGGATGGGTTTACCAATATTTATTACAAGAAATTCCCAGAAATACTAGCCCCTCACCTGTGTAACCTTTTTAACTCAATTCTGAGAGGGGAGGCAATCCCCCCCGAGCTGAACAACGCTGACTTGACATTGTTCCCTAAAGAGGGCAGGGACTCCAAAGAGGCTAAAAATTATCGGCCAATTGCACTCCTGAATGGAGACATTAAGTTGTTAGCAAAAATCTTTGCCAAAAGAATCTCTGCTTTTCTTCCAGCACTGATTCACAAAGACCAGTCAGGTTTTATCCCACACAGGCAGACGGGGGACAATATCAGGAGGACTTTAAATATCATACACATAGCTAGATCAGGTGGACCCCCCGTGTGTATTTTAGCCTTGGACATTGAAAAAGCGTTCGATATGCTGGAATGGCCATTTCTGTTTGCCACATTGTCTAAATTTGGGTTTAAGGGCCAGTTTATCAGCCTGCTGCGCTCATACTATACTTCACCCAAAGCCTGCCTTAAGCTACCCGGTTCTCAGAGAGCCTATATCAATATCGGACGCGGCACTCGGCAGGGCTGCCCACTATCTCCACTCCTCTTTGCACTAGCAATTGAACCTTTAGCCCAGGCGATCAGAGCAAATTCCAAAATAGGTGGTGTACGGGTGGGACATCAGCATGTGAAATGTTCTTTATTTGCTGATGACCTCCTTTGTACCCTGACGAACCCGGGCCCATCGATTCAAGCTCTGATGGAAACGATCACGCAGTATAGCTCCTTGTCAGGGCTCAGATTGAACCAGGAGAAGACAGAGGCCCTTAGTGTTGGTCTTCCCCCAGACATATTGAACCAGCTGAAACTAACATATAATTTCCTGTGGCCAGCCTCTCACATTAAATACTTGGGAATTAATCTAACCAGTACATTAGCAGAAATGTATAAAGCTAACTTCCCTCCCCTCTTTAGAACACTGCAGAGAGACCTAAACATCTGGTCGAGGCGGCATATCTCCTGGACGGGTCGGATTGCTGCGGTCAAGATGAACATCTTGCCAAGGCTGCTCTACCTAGCCAGGACTTTGCCCATTCAAATAAACAATGCAGAGTTGTCCCGTTTCCAATCCCTGGTATTTAAATTTATATGGAGGAATAGACCTCCAAAGATAGCCAGGAGGATAATGTTTAGGCACAAGTCCAAGGGCGGTCTCTCATGTCCTAATTTTTCCAACTACCTCAAAGCGGCGCAACTTGCTTTTATCCCCTTGGTGCACTCCATCCATCACCAACCAAATTGGGTGTTTATTGAGGACGCATTAATGGCTCCCCTGACTTGGAGAATAATTCTATGGGTTCCTCCCTCAGAGACATACGGGGACCGGATTAGTAACCCTATCACTAGCTTCACCTTAAGGACTTGGAACCGGGCCAGACGGGAACACAAATTAGCCCACGCCTTGTCTCCCCTAACTTCAGTGTTCTCATCTCCCTCCCTTTTGACCTCTCTGTCAGTAGAATCGAGAAATTTTTGGAGCACGCTTAACTTAGACAAATTGGGATCATGGGTGGACAGCGACAGAATCTTAACACTAGACACAGTGAAAAGGGATCATATAATACCCCAGCGAGAGCTATTTAATCTTACAAAAATAAGATATTGGATAGGGGAGGTGGTGAGGAAGCATGGACCCCCCATGGCTACCTGGCTGTCTACAATATGCAAGAATGTACCGCTTTTTAAGGGAACCCTGGGAAATCTTTATGACATATTAAACTCTCCCCCGGATCTTACAAAGCCCCCCTTCATGATAAAGTGGGAATCTGATTTACAACAAACTTGGGAGGGGACAACTTGGGCCGAGGCCTTTTTGAATCTCTCCAAGGGTTCATTTAATTTCAGTCTCTTGGAAACTTCCCTAAAAATTCTGCACCGGGCTTACACGACTCCAGTCAGATTGAACAAGATATTTCCAACAATCTCAGATAAGTGCTTTAGAGGGTGTCAAGGTAGGGGGGATTTCATTCACACATGGTGGCAATGCCCCAGGGTGGCTGAGATCTGGGAGAAGGCAGCCACACTAATTTCAGGATTATTGCATACCCCTATTACACCTTCAATAGCGACATGCCTTCTAGGAATACATCATTCAGAATTAGGGAGAAAAGGCAATAGGTTAGCTCAAATGATTTATCTTGCAGTCAAGAACATAATTGCCAGGCGATGGAAAGATAATTCTATCAGTTTTCAAGAAGTGATTAATAAAGTAAAATTTCTATTTATTAATGAAAGGATGACTTATACTCTTTTAGACTCTCTCCCGGCATTTTTGGAAATTTGGGAGCCTTGGATTAGATCACCAAACGGTATTCCTTGAGGAGGGATAGCCTGGGGGGTCGGGTGGGGCCTGTTTTTTCTGAGGCGGCTAGGTGTGGAGCCGAGTGGGGAGCGGTGCGGTTCGGACGGGATTGGAAGAAGGCTGACTGTTCTATTGGAGGTGAGGTAATAATACAATGATTATTGGGGAGAAAAAAAAAAAAAAAAAAAAAGTGCTAAAGAGGCGGCGGAGAGGGGGAGTGTTCGGAGGAATATTGAATTTTCCTTTGGAATGGCAAGCGAGAGTAAACTTTTATCTCTCTCACTTTTATTCTTTATGCTGAATCTATTTAAGCTCAGCTAGTTTACTATCTTTACGGAGTTGTTAGAAATTTATATGTATTATAATTATCACTAAAAATTTTTGAAAACAAGTTTTTTTGAGGAAAGAGAGAATGGTCTCAGTATTACATTTTGGAGGAAATCTGTGTTCAGGTGTCAAATGTACGTTTATTCCTGAAATGTTTTAATTGTTACTGCCATTCATATTACTCTCAATAAAGTTTATATGATAAAAAAAAAAAAAATATGATGAAACATAGGTTAATAAATCTCCACCCAGTAATGTCTCTGGGATACCCCTAATTATGAGATTATTTCTCCTTGAATGGTCTTCAAGTTGGGTCTGTTTCTTTTTTAGATTGTTCACTTCCTCTTCTAATGACTTTACATATGTCAAAATATTTAGATGTTCTTTATGTACTAAGTCATATTTAGCTTCTGTCTCTGCCATTTTTTTTTTGTTTATTTGACTTATAGTCTTACCATAACTATATACAGTACAATTGGGAATAAAATTACAAGTGTGTATTTGATTATTTATTTGGTACTTGTACCTCTCACAACGACGATTAAAATGTTAAAAACAAGGAAAGAAAGGGTGCAATAAAAACAGAGCCTTCCAAGAGGCCAGAGATGGCCCAAATTTTATAGTATAATCAATATCTCAAAAGCTAAATTAGCTAGTATTAGTATTATTTAGATGTGGACATTTGGCTTGCCTCTGTTCTTTTTTAATCGCTCACAAAAATAATTTATATATTGAAATACATTGCTTATATAGCTTTCTTAGTAGCTTCTATCGTTATCACAAATACTCTAAAAAGTGTTGTATTAAATATACTTTAAAAATGTTAAACATGTGACCTTTTAGTTCTTATAGTACAAATGGTGAGCACATTTAAATTAATCTGGTTTCCGTAGAAGCCTATAGAGTAAAGTGTGAATATTCCTAAGAAGCTAAAGGCAGTCACCTATAAAAACGTATCTTGTAATAAATATAGGGATGTAAGATCTTATTATTAGGGGTTTGCTAAAAGCGATTGTTAATAGAGGAGCGTGAGGTGGACAGAGTACAGCCAAACAGCCAGCTTCTATATGCGTGTCACGGTGGACCGCATGAGACGCTCCCGTCTGACCCACGTATGACGTCTTTCTCAAAGGGTAAACATGGAAGTCATGTCTAGAGAGGTATTTATATGCGGTGGTTGCTACGGCAACCATAAGAAATTGCAAATATATATTAAATTTAAGCAAAAAGGCAAGAAGGTAAATATGTAAGATGATAATGAGATGGAATTATGTAGAAATTAAAAAGAAAATTGGAAAAAATAAAAATTATGAAGGCAAACATAATAAAAAATACTATAATAGGGAAAGAGACAGGCCACAATATAAATAATAGAGCAACACTGGAAATAAGGAAAACAGGTGAAAATCTAACTACTAATGGTAAAGTAAATAGTCAAAAATAAAATAATTTTACTAATAGCTTTACTATTATTGGAAATATCTTGTGTAATTTGAGTTTTAAGAAAGACTTGAAATTCTTCTAATAGCTTTTTCATGTTAGCAATAGTTAACTGTTCAGATTCTTCTTCTACTGTAATTTTAGAAGGGTCAACAATAGATTTACTTCTTGAAACAGAGCTTACTGGCAATGTTTCTACATATTAACTTTGACTTATCTGAGAGCTATTTAACCCTTTATCTTTTTCTTTTGGTGACAAGAAACCAGTACTCCCTTTTATACTTATTTTAATTTTCTTTTCCGTTATTTTTCATTGTCTGCTTCATCATATATATAGTTACTCCTTTCTTTCTTATCTTTTATTTGCTTATTTAGAAATTATTTATTTATTAGATTTCTTCTTTTGAGAAGTTACTATTCCTATTTGTTAACCACCAGGTTTCCTAATTTCCTCTTTTAGATAATAACAGGATTGTAGATTTTATTACTATTTTAATTGTATATCCCTTCTCTCTTCCTTGGCTCTTCTATCAACGATATGTCTTATTTTGCAAAATGTTCTGACTTTTTCAACTTTTAACAAAATTTGAAAAAAGTGTTTAAGCCTAGCCTTTTTAATTTTTTTCCCAAAGACCTAATGCTGTAAAATTATACTTATAGGTAAGTATTATTTTCCACTCAAGGGGTAAAGGCTTCACCACTCATTGCAGGCGTCGGCCAACACAAAACTTTTGGGCCTCGCAATGAGCGCCTTCAGCACGCATCTCAAGCCCTGCAGTGAGCACTTTGGCTCTCATTGCAAGCCTCTCTAAACTCTCTCCCTCCCATGTCTTTTTGTCCCCTCTCACTCCCCTGGGGGTTTCCCCCTTATCTCCCTCCCCTGTGTCTCTTTCCCCCCTCTCTCACCCCTATCTCCCCCCCACTCCCTCCCCTGTGTCTCTTTCCACCCTCTCCCCCCTCTCCCTCCCCTGTGTCTTTCTCCCCCCTCTCCATTCTCTGTGCTCCTGTTTGCATTTACGGGTGTGAAACCATTTGCAGGCTTGGGAACCTCACTTACAGGCTCCCTGCCATGCCCCTTGTGCTGTGTGTGAGGTTGTAAGTAAAAAATTTTTTATTAATTGGCTTCTTTTGGTGGTCGTTGGTGGCCGTTAAATCCGTAATTTTTTTAAAGCCTGTAACTCGTAAGCTGCTTAGAGCCTCCCCCCCCTCAAGCCAGTTGGCCTTCGGCGCTCATTGCAGCCCCGTCAAGCCAGTCACGTACGGACCTTATTATGAGCGCCTTTGGCGCTCGTTGTGAGACCCGCAACGAGTGCCTTCGCCCATTGCAGCCCCTGTCAAACCCACAACTTTCGGCCTTGCAATGAGCGCCTTCGTCGTTCAACGCGAGGCCCACAATGAGCACCTTTGGCTCTCATTGCGCACGCGCATCCCAGAACATAGCGTTACCAACAAACCCGCAATTACGACAACTGTATATGTGATAGTTCTTCTAAAGTAGAAAGCGACTTTGTTCACAATTTTTCCTTCTTGCACATTTCCCCTTCTTTCTGCTTTACTTCTCCACTTCTCTTCCTTCTTCTCTTCCTTTTTTCATCTTTTTCCCTTTTGGTCTTTTTCCCCCTTTAGCCCATTGGGGTTTAAATAACATCAATTATTTATCTTCCTCTTTTAGGATATTTTACATTCAATACATTTTATATTCTTTTATTTAGCAAGGGTATATATTTCTGATAGCGCATCTCTCTGTACAGATAATAATTTAGGGTATCCTCCAAGCTCTGTTCTTGAGATTCCTCCCAAAAGAGCTCTTCATCTATTTTCTCCCTCCTTTAATAAGGGTGTGTATCGGTTATGAAAATATTTATAACTTTTATTTTATATGTCCTATTTATCCATCTTTATTTCACTGAATATGTAGTTGGTTTTAGATGTAGTCACATTTATTATGATCTTTTTAATTATTTTGATCTTTACCTCATCATCCCATTAACAGGAAGTAGCAGTAGCAGAGTGGTGGTACAGAAAACAACGACTTGATAGGTACACATACTAGAAAAGACCTGTCTTTGTCTTTACCAATGGTAAATGTTATCTGCCAGTCTTTTAATTTGTGTTTTCATCCAAGTGAGACATGGCATTATAGCCAGTCTGGAGCGTTCTCCTAAACCTTACACCGCTTCCTGCCATGTTGGCGTCTGTTGTTTGATTCCATTCAGTATCCCACGCCTCTTTCTGGCCCATAGGCCTGCACATGTAGTGGTTCCAAGGCTGTGGGTTTCAATCCATTACGTGCTCAGCTGAGCATCCCTCCATACCTCCAACCGTGGGATCCAGCATGATATTTCTCTCCTTGTCTGCATTCGCTCTTGCCTCAGGCCCCCTTTATATAATTACATTGATTTAGTTAGTGAACTTCTTCCCTTTGTTGTTGTGCATACACCGCTCTGCTTTAGCTCCTCAGGTCACATATCAGGTTTGAGCTTTCTCAGCGCCATTTGCGGTGTTTTTCGTTGCTCCTCATGATTGCAGCATGTGTATCAGGGCTCACACTATAGGCCTCTGCCCTACCCGCTTCCTGGGTGTACTTAAAATTTTCCATGCATGACACAATGGTGTCAATGTTTAAAGCATGGAAAAAAGTGTGTTCTCTGGCCCTTAATCAGCTAGTGGCTGTGACAACCTAGTGTGATGTGATCACGAACACTACAAAACCTCCTGCTTTTAGCTTACAGGACACCCCCCCCCCCCCCGAGTGGTGAGGTTTTGTGTTTATCTTATGGTCCAGCATTGCAGTTCAGAGACATCAGTCACAGAGAATCAGAATAACAGGCTTACAAGCTCAGCCCAAAGGTTACTAACTTGTTGAACATAATAAAACTATTTTTTATCCCTTTGTCTATGATTAAAAGAAGCACACCATTTGATTAGTGTATTCGCCAGAGACTAACTTTGTTCTTCTTTCAAGCACGTTTAGAACCAATAACAATAACTCATCCATAATAGCCCCCCCGCCCCCCCCCCCCCCCCCCCCCCCCCCTAAAGGCCAGCAGACTCTTAGCCAACTAGCAATGGCTCCACTTATCCTAGCCTCCCTGGTGGGACTGAACCCATCCAGGAGGTGATTAATGAGCCTTACTTCCTGTTTTACAACATGTGCTTATTAGGACAGATGTAAATGGCTCTGGTGGGCCCACTAAGTGAGGTCAGAGAATAGTAAATTGGCTATGAGAAATACCAGATGAACTGTCATGGCCTATTCATACCAAGATGGCAGCTACTACTAGACCAGATCACTCTTGTAAACATTATAATATTACTAGATAAGTTGATATTTTTTAAAGGGGATTGGCCTAACAGGGGCATGTCCTAGTATGTTCTGACCACAACCTAGACATGAACCTTTACAAACTATTCTGAGTAGGCCCGAATATTGCTAGACAGGGCTCTTGAGAATCCTGGTACATAACCAGAGCTTGAGGCCTAACATTACACAGGTTATTACAGTCACAACAAAACAGTCCATGATATTTATGAAGTTCCATTCCATGGCCATGACAAAATACTTTATAATGGGTACAAATTGCACTGCACTACATAACATCACACAGCATATTACAAGATACATCTACAATGCATTCAAGCCTGTTTAAGTATCTTGATGGCCAAAGCTACCTCAATTCAATGCAGTGATATCCCAGTGAACAGTCATTCAAGATCCATAATTATCTGGTATGCACATTAAAGAGGGGTTATGAATCAGGCCACATATTCTACTATTTTCAACACACGGTTAAGGAGACTAAAGCTAACCTTCCCCTGTCATCTCTCTATTCTCTAAGCCCTTTATTCCCCTTTTATTCCCCCTGCAAACTCAAACATCTACCTGAGAGGGTGTCCAATTAGCAAGCCATTGTCCGTTACTTTTTAAACCACTATTGCTGCTAGCTTACTCCAGTTGGTTATAGGGCAATGCATTTTCACAGCAATCTATAAATTATGCCAGTGCTATAGTTGACATAAAATACACTGAATACAAGTGTATAGTTTCTGAATAATGCTCCATTGTGTATGGGACAGTTAATCCAACATTTTGTAGCAGTACAATAATCACAGTAACCACACTTCCACCAAGAAACCATGACAAACCGTTAAATGCCCACAATGTCCAGGAAGTTATGACAAACATTATAGTAATCCTGCCTGTTAATGCCAGATACCCACAAATTGTCATAGTCCTGGTAAAGCCCCTGGTCCAGTGGTTACCACAAGAGTCCATAACAGGGTTTAGCCATGGAATACAATGTTTTGGGTGAGCTCAGGGTGTTCCATCCTAGCCCCAAAAGTCAGTCATGACAATGACTATAAAAATAGCTTCACACCTGAAAATACCCTCTCCATTAGGGCAATCATTTTGAAGTTTCAACAATGGAGTTGTGATTAACCTACCTGAAAGAGCACACAAGTGTCTTGTGCCCCCATGCACAGTGGGAAGTATGGTGCAAGAGCAAAACTTTTCAAAGGATCACAATTGGACAATTGGTTTCATCCAGTGGTCACCAAGTCTCCAAAACTACAATAAGATGCCACCTCCATGCTTACAAAATTTAGAAGGCTTGCTATCATCAATCCACAAATGTAACTCTTGGAGTTCATTGGAACTTTGATTGGAACCGGGTTCTTTGGAGAGATGGGACATACATAAAGCTTTTGGCAACAATCAACAGATGTAGGTTTGGTGTAAAAAGTGTAAAAGGACATGCAGAAAATATCCTAATACAAATGTGAAGTCAGTGATGGATCTGTGATGCTGTGGGGATGCTTTCTTTCCAAAGGTAATTTAGTTAGGGTACATGGCATCATGGACCCCATTAAATGCCAGGAGATTGTGGCTGGATCTTCCAGCAGGACAGTGATCCAAAGCATACCTCCAAATCCACACAAAAAATGGTTCATTGGCCAGAATCAAGCTTTTTCAGTGGCCATCACAATCCCCTGATCTACAACCCATTGCAAACCTGTGAGGTGAGTGGATCCTTTAGAGTCCACAAGCGAGTACCAAGGACTCCAAAGGATCTAGAGAGATCTTGTATGAAAGAGTTGTCTCAGATCCCTGTGTATATGTTTTTTCATCTCCTCCAGACTCGGGCAGTGGCGGCTCGTCCCTAGGGGCGTCGGGGCAAGCGCCCCCCCCCCCCAATTTTTTATTGCAGGTCACTGCTGTGTGCAATGCTACACTATCTATTGTAGCTTTCCCCTGCACGCGCCACGCTGTGTGATCAGATTACACTACTGCACTTACACTAACCTTTAGACTCTATGAATGAGTCATGACCGTTAATGGATTCCGCCCACCAACCAGGGAGAAGCTATGCATGGGCAGTGAGAATGTATCCATTTCAGTGACTGACAGTCTTCCATCATTGACCAATCAAGGTTGTACAGTTGTCAGGATAACCACCTAAGCCCACCAAGACCGTTAGCCCAGGGCGCCCACCAGCTAATAGAGCCTCGAGTTTAATTTTGATTGACAGCTCCCCTGTTAATATAAACCACCATAAGCCAGGCCCAGCCCTCTTTTCGTTTCCTGCTCCCGCTGCTGATACTGGGACCTCCCTGGCTGAAACTACTCAGACTGACCCAACCTACTACAGTAAGTCCTAACTGCCCTGGCCAAACCCCTAGTCCCCCTAATAAACTTAGGGCTACCCTAGTACCCCACTATTCCTGCCTGCCTGCCTGCCACACAATTACCCATGTGGCCTCGTGCCAAGCCCGGTGATGACCCCGTCACCCTGGTCACCCCCCCCCCATAGGCCCATCTGGCCACCTCAGTCGCCGACGGACCATGTGGTCACCCACCCAGCATAAGCCTGACGGACCCGGTCACTCCTACCCCCCCAGACCCGGTCATCACCCCCCTAAGGACAGGAGGCCCATTTGGCTCTGTGCCAACCCTGGTGTGACCCCACTAACCACCCTGACCTCTGTCCGAGCTACTACCAACTGAGGTCACTTGGTCTTGGGGGTAGGTAGGTGGCTTGGTAGTACCAAGCCACCTACCTACAACACTGACCCAGTGACCCACACCCCATCCTGGCTCAACTAGCAATCCACCTAACAGCCTGACGGACCTAATGACCCCAACCCTGACCTAACTACCAACTTGGTAGTTGGGCCAGGGTGGGGTGTGGTCACTGGGTCAGGGTGATAGGTAGGTGGATTGGTAGTACCAAGCCAAGCCACCGACCTACAACCCTGACCCAGTGACCCACACCCCACCCTGGCCCAACTAGCAATCCACCTACCTTACAGTAAAAAAAAAAAAACACAACAAAAAAACACAACAACAGTCCCCCCATATTTTTATTCAATTTTTCAAAGTAACAGGCAATGTATCTTTAACATTGCAGTTAAAAAAAAAAAGGATACATTGCCTGTCACTTTTACAGATAAAATAAAAATAAGGGAAGGGGAAAAAAATGAAGTAAACAGCACACACTTACCTGTCAAATTAACCCCTCCAGCGGTGGCCTTCTGCCCTGGATAGTAGGGCATTCCAATCAATTTTGATTGAAGCCCATGTCCTTCAACCTTGATAGAAGCCCTTGTCCTCATCTTGATTGAAGCCATTGTCCATCCATTCTGGCCCATTGCAAGAGGCCTCCGCCTAAAAAACCTGACGCTCTAAAAAAAAAAAAACAGCAATCTAATGAAGCTCCTCCTACAAGGAGCTCCCCCGGCGACTAATTGATTTTTTCCCACGCTCCTCCTTTTATTCTTTTTTTGAAGGACTCTGATTTGCTGAAATTTTTTGATTGACATTGATTTCAACCAATCAGAGTCTTTAAAAAATTAGCAAAGCAGGTATGGAAGCCTGTAAGGGCAAAAAAGGTTAGTGTGAACTTGTATGTATTATACATATTACAGGGCTACTTATGTGATATACATGTTACAGGATAATATCCTGTAACATGTATAGCAAATAAAAAGCACTGTAATATGTATAATAAATAATGTCTAATACAAATACATGAGCAATAATCAAATAATTAATAAAGTACATCAATTAATCAATTAATAAATATCAATTAATATATTTTTTTGTTTTATGTATATTGCTTTATGTGTGTGTATATATATATATATATATATATATATATATATTGATTTATATATTGATTGATAGATATATTGATTGATATCAATCTATATATATATCTATATATATCAATAGTTTTTAAGGTTTTTAAGGTGCAGTTGGGGCCTATTTGGTCACACTTGGTTATTTAAGGTTTTTAAGGTGCGGTTGGGGCCTATATGGTCAAAATTGGTTATTTAATGTTTTTAAGGAGCGGTTGGGGCCTATTTGGTCACACTTGGTCTTTTAAGGTTTTTAAGGTGCGGTTGGGGCCTATATGGTCAAAATTGGTTATTTAATGTTTTTAAGGTGTGGTTGGGGCCTATTTGGTCACACTTGGTCTTTTAAGGTTTTTATGGTGCGGTTGGGTCCTATATGGTCACACTTGGCCTTTTAAGGTTTTTAAGGTGCGGTTGGGGCCTATATGGTCACACTTGGCCTTAAAAGTTATGGTTTGGGTCTTGAATGTTTTTTGTTGTTGTTGTTTTCTATCACTCCCAGGTGTAAACTCTCTGTGGAAGCAGATTTGTTTGGACTCATTGGGTGACTTACTGAACATGAATACCCCAAGAAGGAGAGTCAACTGTTGGTGAGTATCATTGCTTTGAATTTTCTGTCCATGCCTATAGGTGCAAATTTGATGTTGATGTAGTCTTGTCACATGAGGGTTTGCAATCTGTAATGTATACCAATGAATTCAACACACTGTTATTTTAAAGTAATTTTGTGACATAATTTAAATTGATATACTGTGATCTATTTCTCCTATTGGTATCAGAAATGAAAAGTATTGACTATTGACTTGTTAAGCCTTTCGGCACCCTAACCTATGAGGAGAAGGTGGAAGTAAAACGGTTACGACCTGACCAACCAGAGATAAATCTGCAGCAAATCGCAAGAGATAGAGGGAAGCAATATATCCGTACTTTCAATATAGAATGGTACAAGAAGAACAACTGGCTTTATGGAAGCATTTCTAGGAAGTCCTTATATTGTTTTCCATGCATCCTATTTGGTGGTGACGCTGCTTGGACCAAAACTGGAGTGACTGACGTCAAACATCTAGCAGATAAAATGGCGAAACACAAAACTTCTAAATCTCACTTGGATAACAGGATCAAGTTTGAGATGCTTGGACAGGCGAACATTGCAGTTCAACTGGACCAAGGATACCAAGTCAGTATTCAAAAACACAATGAAGAAGTGGCTAAGAACCGGTACATCCTTTCGAAGATAATTGATTGTGTTCGCTTTTGTGACGCTTTTGAACTGGCATTAAGAGGACACAACGAAAGTGAAATTTCCGCTGTTATGTATGCTCTCAAAGAGCTCTCAAGAAAAAGAGCCTTGCTGCCTAATAATGAGCTCTCAAGCAAACTATGCTGCCTAATAAAGAGCAAAATACCTGCTGTTAAAGAGTATATACTCTATCAGTCGTTTATCCTTCCATTGCAGCACTTGTGCGATCTTTCACTCATTTGGATAAGGACAGGGAGGGTAACCATCCATACTACACACAAGCACTCAGTATAAACAACGCCAGCGTGTCCTTAACATCGGGACAAGCTGGGTCATCAAAAGCCGACGCGTTTCGACGTCATCAAGACGTCTTCTTCAAGGGTAAAATACCCCTCTATTAAGAGTTAAAGAATATATCATCCCAGTGGTAATTTTATCTCACTCAATTCAGCCTCTTTTTAAACTTCATGTTCCAATCCTGGATTTTTTATATGTGTTTTTAATACGCCGTTGTTACCCCAATTTCAATAAAGTAACCAATTTTATTACAAACATTAATCCTAACACATGTTCATATATCTAAATGTTAAAGGTTTAAACACCCCCTTTAAAAGGAAAATTGCAATGCAATATTTTCATAAGGAGAAAGCCGATATTGTATGTATACAAGAATCGCATTGGAGAATAAAAAGGAGCCAAACTTGCCTAACAAGACCTATAACATTAGAGCAGCTGAATCTTTTAAGACTAAATCGAGAGGAGTAATTATTCTCTTTATCAAAGACATCATTTATAAGGAAGAATGGGTAGAAATTGACCCACAAGGCTGTTTTATTATCTGGGTAGGAACAATAAATAATGTACGCTATAAAATAGTTAATACATATGCTCCAAATCAAAAACAAAATGTATTTCTTAATAAGCTCTTAAAGAATGTAATAAAAGTATAAAAGGGACATCTTATTAAATGTAGAGATTTGAATATGTGCTTAGATGCAATGTTAGATAGGAAATCTCTATATAAATCATTGCCTGACAAAGAACTTATAAAAGCTAATAATTTCAATAAACGTTTGATAAACTTTAATCTGTGTGATGGGTGGAGAACGTTACACCCTGCAGAAAGGGAGTTTACTTTCTTTTCAGATAGACTGAACAAAAACCACTAGAGCTTGTACAAGATATAAAAAATGATTTGATTAGTTGGTCAGACCATGGTTGCATTAAACTGCAAATGATGAAAACCTCTTTGGTAGAGAAAAAAAAAACAGATGTAAAATGGATGTCACCATTTTTAAATCTTTAGAAGATAGAGGAAAATAAAAAAATTAAATAGACATCTTTTTTTAATTAAATGAAAAATATGTTCATTCCAGTATCTCTCACATAAAGCTGTATTTAGGGGCCTGTTGATATCGTGGGCAGCAACGAGGAAAAAGGCCAGAGGATCTTCGTAAGAGACCTACATATTAAACTAGGAAATTTTCATAAGGCAAATAAACTGCTTCCTTCAAAAGAATTATCTAAAGAAATTGCTGCAACACAAGTAACCATTAATAAGAGTTTACAGATCCAAGTTGATAATATCTCATGGAAAACGCAGCAGAAACATTATCATATGAGCAATAAGGTAAGCAAATGGACTGACAATCTTTTAAAACACAAAAATCCTTACAATAAAATTGAAAAATTGATAAATCAAGATGGTAAACAGGTGATTAACCCACAACATATAGGGTAATGTTTCTCAGAATATTATAAATAATTTTATAATTTAGAGCATAAAGCAGATTTAAAAAAAAAAAAAAAAAAGCAACTAGAGAACAAATTTCTAAAATAATCTTTGTTAGACAAACTACAAAGGTTGATAGATGGATTTATCTATAAGGGGAGGAAAAATCGTATCAGAAGGGAGATTGCGCTTAGCGCTGTTACAAAGGGCAGCCTAGCTTCACCTAACCTGTTTGAATGTGACGAGGCAATAAACCTTTCACATCTTTTAAAATGGATGAAAAAAATAGCAGTTTCTCTCTGTTAGAGAAATCCTTGACACGTGATTTAAATCTAGAACACTTAAACTGGTATAATGTTTTAACAAAAAAAGAGCTGAAGAAATTACCCTTAGTTCCTCAAAACATAGCTAGAGCATGGTACTGATGCAATAAAGTACATTATTGAAAAAACTATATCTAATACATTGAGAAATTGGAAAGATGGAAAGGCATTAACTTTGGCAGAAATATATCATGATGCTTAAAACATTTGAAGAATTAGTAAGGGAAAAGAACATGCCCAAAGAAGGATGGCTTAGATATATTTTCCTTTTACAAGCAATATAAAAATCAGAATTGAATAACTATATTGATAGAGAATTGACACCCTTTGAGAATATACTCAAAGGTTGTAAAGCAAGCTCTATCTCAGGTCTTTATAAACTAATTAGACTAATTATTGATAATAATAAAACGTTAGCTATGCAAAACTGTGAATTAGACCTAAATATGACATTTTCCAAAGAGGATTGGTTTAGGGCAAATGAATCAACTGAAATATATATTAAATGTGTTCCTTTTAGAGAGACTCATTTCAAGTTAATTCAAAGGTGGTACATTGTGCCAATACAACTATCCAAATTTGACCCAAAAACCCATTCTAAAGAGTGTTGGAGAGGATGCACAGTTCTAGGAATGCAAATACATATGTGGTGGTCATGTAATAAAATTAAAGCATTTTGATATAATTGTTTATGTTACATCTCTACAGTGTTAGGTCGAGAGGTAAAGCCTGTTCCGGAATTTGTTCCCTTTCATATGAACTCTAAAAAATTAAAAGTCAGATAACTAGGTATTGCTATTCACATATTAATGACAGCAAAATGGTTAATTGTTAAAAAAACTGGAAAATGGGTAAATTTCCATTATTGAATGAAATTGATGCAATAATATCGAGAAATCGAGATATCCATCTTAGTGCATAGCAATTGCCTTCCCTGAAGTTTGACACTTGCAACTGCTCTCCAAAGTAACTGCCTCCATCTTAGTTCATAGCAATTGCCTTCCCTGAAGTTTGACACTTGCAACCACTTAAAGATTCATCACTACATTACTTCTAATACTGTAAATTCAATTATTATTTTTAAAATGTTATATAATTTTTGAGCACATAGAAACTTTATTTAAACCGTGTTCATTTCATTATCTTTGTATTGTACTATTCTGTGTTTCATCCCACCTCTCATACCCCTCCCACACACCTCTCAGTTGTTTGTAACAAATTTGTTCTGCTCATATTCTCTGGATCTGATCTCTTCTGTTCCTCTCTTTCCAGTAACTGCCTCCATCTTAGTTCATAGCAATTGCCTTCCCTAAAGTTTGACACTTGCAACTGCTCTCTCTACTCATCATGCTGGACATTCTCTTGACCTTATGTTCACCTCTCAGCACGACCTCCAACCCAGTCATCCGTCCACTCCCTCTATCTGACCACCACTTCCTTACCTTCAACCTCACCACATCACCCTCACTCCACCCCTCTCCAACCCCTACCACCATCACAAACAGAAACCTCTGAGCACTTGACCCTACTCAGCTCTCCACTATTATCCAAGCCCTTCTCAGTCCCATCACCAACCTCAACTGCCCTGACACTGCCATCTCACTCTACAACTCAACTCTCTCTTCCACCCTTGACACGCAGATGCCCTCGCTCTCATCCACAACCATGGCACACTACACAAACACGAGACATCCAGAGGTGCTCCCGGACTGCTGAAAGACTATGGAGGAAATTATGCACTTTAGCAGATTTCCTCCACTACAAATTTATGTTACGCTCCTATTCCTCTGCCCTTAACCTTGCCAAACAGCAGTACTTTACAACACTAATGTCAACTTTGTCCTCTGACCCCAAGCGTCTGTTTGTCACTTTCAATACTCTCTTCCGCCCACCACCTCCTCCCATCCCTTCCTCTCTCACAGCTGAAGAGTTTGCCAGCTATTTTATTCATAAAATTCAAAACATCCACAATGAACTCTTATTTTATAGTGGTTTACACACTCCACCCTCTCAACTAACCAACAACACCCAGTTTTCCTCCCTCCCCAATCCCACTGCCACTTTGAACTGCTTTGATCCGGCTACAGCGGATGAAGTCTCCAAACTGCTATCATCCACTCACCTCACTACCTGTCCTCAGGATCCTATTCCATCTCAGCTCATATCTCCCCTTTCTACCACACTAGTCCAAGCTCTCAGAAATATTTTCAACCTCTCCCTTAATACTGGCATGTTTCCGTCTTCTCTAAAACATGCCATAGTTATACCCACCCTCAAAAAACCCTCATCTGACTCTGACGTCGCATCTTAACTACCGCCCTATCTCTCTGCTTCTCCTGGCTTCCAAACTGCTGGAACGGCTCGTCTATAACCACCTTACCAGCTTTATTTCCTCTAACTCCCTTCTTGACACCTTCCAATCTGGCTTTCGGCCCCAACACTCCACCGAGACAGCTCTCACTAAAGTCACCAATGACCTGCTTACTGACAAGTCAAAAGGTCACTTCTCACTTCTAAGTCTTGTCTTCTCCGTCTAAACGACATCTCCAGAATTCGTCACTATCTTATACAAGACACAACTAAATTCCTTATACACTCTCTCATCATCTCTTGACTAGACTACTGCAACTCTCTTCTTGTTGGCCTACCCACCACCCGACTGTCTCCACTTCAATCCATTATGAATGCCTCTGCTAGACTCATCTTCCAGTACACAACGTTCAGTGTCGGCATCTCCTCTCTGTCAATCACTCCACTGGCTTCCCTTAGCCTCAAGAATAACATTTTAAATCATGACCCTAACTTACAAAGCCCTCAACAATAATGCTCCCCCTTACATCTCTGCTTTCATCTACAAATACTCCCCCACCCGCCCTCTTCGTTCTGCTAATGACCCTCTTCTTTCTACAACTCTTGTCACCTCCTCTCACTCCCGCCTCCAGGACTTTTCTCATGCTGCCCCCTGTCTTTGGATCCCCTTGCCTCACTCCACCAGATTATCCTCTTGCCTCAAAACATTTAAAACCTCACTTAAAACGCATCTCTTTAAAGAAACTTATCACAGCTCTATATTGAGTCAGAAATTCAAATTAACACAAAAACAAAGGCAAAGTGGATGCTATGGCACCAATTTAAATATTTGCCCACCTAATGACCTTGATATACAACCATAACGTATCTTTAGACGTAATCTGAATCTCCCAATGTCCAAATCACAGATGTTTTGTCTTGAATTGTCTACATGTTAATACGTCTTATGTATGATAATAGTAAGCAATGAAATATAAAGATATTTGTTACAAGCAATGTATATATTTTATTGAATGTACAATTGTATACTATGTGTTGTAAAAACAATAAAAAAAAATAGAGCACTGGTAAACATTTAGCATGTCCTACTGTAAATGACATCTACTAGCTGCTCCATCCTAACTTATCCTTCCCCCAAACTCCTTGCTCCCCTCACCCACATAATCCCACACTATGTCCTGTCATTATATGTGGTTTGCCAGAGTGTGTTTTTTGCATGTGTTGTTCTATCAATAGATACTGTATATGTTCCCTTTTGTAGGGGCAGTACCATGTTTAAGAGGAAATCCCTGTCTCGCTCCAATCCTCTCAAAAGTCGTTTTTTGGAAGATACAAAATGTTAATGACTAAGGCCAAAAAAGACACCCCCACACACCCCTGACCACTTTCTGCTTTCTGTTCTCCCTTCCTCTAGTTGCTTTCTCCCTGAGTTCAATTTAAAGGTCCACTGCACAATGAAAAATAATATATTTAAAAACTTTTTCTGTCTAAAAGTACAATTAAGCATAAAAAAATAAAAAAGCTAGCTTTTAATTAGAAAAAAAAATGCCATATTAAAAAATGATTGTTGTGGTGAACGACCTACTCATAAAGTCCACAACACAGGCAGAGATTGCGCTCCATGCTGATGATAGCCAGTAAGCTTTAAACCGCTGTACATGGATTGGATACTCAGCCTGTGTTTAATCCAACATTGGCTTTGCATTAAAGCTGTGTAATACAGCATTCATAAGCTTAAAGGAGGCCATGTTTAATAATGGCTATGGATTGAAGAGCGAGGAATTTGTGGGCACATTTGCATGTCCCAGAATGTAGTGTAATAACGGATTTTCTCGGAATTCTGTGCTGGAAGCAGGTTTTTTTTAACCTGTTTTAGACCTTCAAGTGTGAACACAGATTTACTATTTATTTACTATATTTATATATATATATATAGTTATATATATATACACACACCCAGAAAAACACAATTATATATTAAATCTAAAAATACAATTGTCACATTTAGTTAATAAAAAAATAATATATTAATATATATAAATATATATGGTTTCCTACCGCAGTTACAGCACTTCTTCTCACTCATTATAATAATCGTGCCATTTGCTGTTAGTTCCTAGAGCCATTTCTCATCCGTAAAGCTTGGTTGGGTACTCCCTACACTGAAATCTCTTTCGGGAAAAGGCAGGATTTATGGAAGTGGGCTAAGTGCTGGAATATTGTGAGCGAAAATATTAACTAACATAGCATGGGAGTCTATGTTGGAGCGTTACAAATAAAGGATACTATATATGTATATATATATATATATTATATATTTACTGTATATATATAAAATTTGTGAAGATCTGTTTTCCCTAACTATTCAGTCTCACATTATGTAGTCAATTAACTGCTGAACTAGGGACAGTTTAATTTGTTATCCTGCAGTGATATCTTGTGGCCATTTAAGTGTATTACTTTTCCTTTGTTTAAGTATTCCCACTCTTTTTCTCTGTAGGTGCCTACCATAGATCCACCCCCAGAGTGGGCAAGCCAAACCCACAGATTTCCCAGCCTCCTGATTGGCTCTTTATGGAACAATCAGCTTTGTATCCCTGGTTGCACATCTGTTAATGGTTAGTTCTAATATGGGCAGAGAGTTTGCATATGTTCAGCCCCCAGACATGTAAATCCTTTTTGCTCAAATTATATAAATACACTGCCTGTACCAGAAATAAACACGTTCTTCTTGGGACACATAGACAATGGTGTGTTCATTTAGAAGGAAGACTATTGAGCTAAAATCACTTTTGCTGCCCTCTTGAGAGAAGGAATTGAAATACCGGGTTGGAGTCTGCTGGGTAGAATTGATCTCTTTGGCCTTTTCAAGCCCACTGAAGAAGCAGATGATACCAGTTAGCTGATCCAGTGACCCTGGGCTCCTGAGCTGATGCTGATGATCCTGATCTGACCACCGCGCTGAGAAGATAGCGTTAGAGGGGGGATTTCTGTAGCCAAATAATTTCTGGAGCTGAGTACCGCCCCCTCCATGACCACCACCGGGTTAGCCCCCCCATATTTAGAATTTTAACAAAAGATTATTCCATTTGTTATATCTTTGTTAGATCAGGTTTGATCAACAATTTTTTTCGTTAGATCTACTCTAAAATATGCGATATTAACAATCATTGTCAGGGGGTCTAACCCGTAGCCAGCCCCCCCCTCAATAAAAATGTGTACAAAATGTTGTTGATTATGATAGCTCTACATTAGATCAGGTTTGATCAGGCAAAAGTTTTGTTAGATCTAATTACTGAGATATTGCATATATAATTAGGGGGGGCTGGCCCCCCCTCAACTGAAATTTGGACAAAATGTTACTGATTTTCATAGATATTCATTAGATCAGGTATGATCAACTGTTTTTTTCGTTAGATCTATCACGCAAGAGGCGGTATTCACTACTTAACTTTGTGGGCGTGACTATGGGTTAGCCCCCCCTCAAGCAAAATTTAAATTTTCTTTTATTGATTTTGATAGATATTCGTTAGATCAGGTAAGATCAACTGTTTTTTTCGTTAGATCTATCACGCAAGAGGCGGTATTCACTACTTAACTTTGTGGGTGTGACTACAGGTTTGCCCCCCCCCCCCTCCCCCCACTGAAATTTTCATTTTTTTTAATAGATTTTTGTAGATATTCATTCGATCAGGTAAGATCAACAGTTTTTTTTGTAAGATCTATCATGCAAAAGGCGGTATTCACAATCTTATTTTAATTTTGCACATAAATACCAGTACATTTTCATATCAAGCCACAGGTGACATCATAATTTAAGGATTTGCTAACACAATGTGTAGATCATTTTCAATATTTTTTTTATTCTCTACATGCACAGTATTGAGGTGATAAAGTCCAGTATATGCCCAGCCTGAAGTTATTAGTGATATTTGAATATGTATGTATAACCTGAGTAATGCTGTGTATGACTGTGTTAAAAAAAAAAAGGGCATGCTGTGTGTGTCCGTGGTGTTGTGTGTTTGTGGTAATAAGTAGATTTGGGGTGGGTGAGAAGTTTTTTAACTTATTCCCTCTCTCCCTGTCTCTTACCTGTGGGCAGGGAGGTGGGATACATGCTTCCATGGTGGTCCAGTGGAGCTGGAGGACAGTGAAGAGGGAGCCCTGAGAGTGATCTTACAATCAGTGCCCACCGGGATACTGGGAAATTTCCTGGTGGGCTGCAGCAAGCTCTAATACCAGCAAGCTCTAATAACCAGCATGATGAATCTATTTAAATAGTTCCCCTCGGACTGTGCCAGCCTGTCAGTCCGAGGGGTGTAACGATCGAGGAGCTGGGGGCTGGTGCGGCTTCCAGCGGCTGGAGGGAGACCTGTCAGTCTCCCTGCACAGCGTAAATCAATTTCGGCCGCATGCCCTGCCCCCACTCAGAAGCGGGGGGTAGGAGATCAGAATGGGGCACCTGGCGGGAACACCTCTTCTATTAATAGACCACATGAGGGTCTGCGCAGAGCGCAGGGGTAGCGTCACGGTGGGAGCGCACGCGTTGTGGACTGCAGGATAGCACAAAGCCGGTATCTGAAGCTATTTTTTTAAAGGCTAATCCCTCCAAACCCGTTCATCCTAACCCTAACCCCTCAAGAACCTCTATCCCTAACCCCTGTAGGCTAAGCCTAACCCCCTCCGCTGGCAAACACTAACCCCCTCCCCTCACAGCCTAACCCTAACCCTCCCCCCGCTGGGCACTCTAACCCTAACCCTCCTTCCCAGCAGCCTAACCCTAACCTCCCTCACCAAGCAGCCTAACCCTAACCTCCCCTTCCGTGGCAGGCTAATCCTAACCCTCCCTTCCCCAGCAGCCTAACCCTAACCCCCCCACCGGGCAGCCTAACCCTAACCCCCTCCCTGGCAGCCTAACCCTAACCTTCCACCAGGCAGCCTAACCCTAGCCCCCCTTCCCTGCAGGCTAACCCTAACCCCCCCGCCAAGAAGCCTAACCCTAACCCTCCCTCCCCCGGCAGCCTAACCCTAACTCCCTCTCCTCCAGCAAGCTGACCCTAACCCCCCCACTAGGCAGCCTAACCCTAACCCCCCCTCCCCGGCAGTGTAAAATGTACTTTGTAGTCATCTGCGCTCTCATGGTACAGTACCTGATCTAACAAATATCTATCAAAATCAATAAAAGAAAATTTAAATTTTGCTTGAGGGGGGGCTAACCCATAGTCACGCCCATAATGTTAAGTAGTGAATACCGCCTCTTGCGTGATAGATCTAACAAAAAAAAAACAGTTGATCTTACCTGATCTAATGAATATCTATCAAAACCAATAAAAGAAAATTAAAATTTTGCTTGAGGGGGGGCTAACCCGTAGTCACGCCCATAATGTTAAGTAGTGAATACCGCCTCTTGCATGTAAAATCATGGCCTGTCCGGTTGGGTCCTAAGGAGAGGTTTGAGAACCACTGAACTAGGGCACCTGCACTCTGTGTAACACACCTGACACAGGAACTTGCTGCACAACGCGCAGCTCATTTTGGTGAAGAGAAGTCTGCCATTCCATTAAAAGATAGAGCAAAGCAGTCCTCCATGCGGTGTTCAGAGCCATGAAGAAGCCTGGCAGTAATCCACTGCTGGCATAATTCAAAACACCCCAGTCACCCACACTCAACCTGCTCCAAAACTCTGCCACACTTGATTTTTTTGTACCATGCTCTAATGTCAGACATTAACATTGTTATAAACTATAATAAACCTGATAAACCTATTGCAGCTGTGTAAAATATGTGCCTTACATGCGATTTTTGTGTGATGTAAGACAACATTAACAAATTACCAACCAGAAACCCCACGGCTGCATGGAGTTAAAAGAGTGGGGGGTTGACCTGGCTTGGGATTAGGAGGACCTAATTTAATTATTCATCCCTAATTTTGCTATTAGGGAGGGGTTATTATATAACTGTTATGTAACAGGGGCTAGCTTATACAGTATATACTACCTCACCTCCCCTACTCTAGTCAGTTTGGTCCAGATATCAGATTGCATATCACCCATCATTCAGGCAAATCAGATAGGGATTGTGTCATCATTTATATGGCCTGTACCTGAGGGAGGGTGCGGGGTCAGCCCCATAGGGATAAAAAGGGAGGGAGGGAAAAGGGGTAGGCGAAGGGAGGGTCGAAACGGGCTGAGGGGGAGTTATAGAGAAGGGGAAGGAGTTTTAAGGGGAGGACAGGATGAATTAGATGAGGGAGAAGAGGGATTGGAGGAGTTGAGGTTGGGAGGGTGGAATGAAGGGAGGGGGGAGTGAGGGATTCCAGCCAGCAGGACTGCAGAGAGGAGCACAACATAGCTGCATCTGAGGTACAGTCAAACAGACTAAACTTTCCAACTACAACTAAGCAAGCTGTTGGGAATAGTATAGCATGCGTTGTTGGTAGGGAGTCTGATGGCATTAGGTCTCTGCATCTGGATCTGTATTCTCATCCCTTACTAATCTGGGGGATGGGTGCTCAGTCTTAGGGGAAAAGGGAAATGCATTTGATGATAGTGAATGTATTTATGTCAATTATATTCCCTATCCAATACCAGATGATTCTGCTTGCCAGGAGTAGCATTCCAGCCAGTGGTCTAAATGATGTCAGAGAAGGCCTGGCAGGGTGGATACATCCCCATCTTTGGCTAAAGAAGGGCAGCTTGGCAGGAGTAATTTATCCCCCATTAGGTGGGGTAGGAAACGACCACTGGTTCAGGATGATAGCGTATGGCATGGGTCTGGGCCCAAGAAGCCTAGAGAGAGTGTAGAAAGAGGTCCAATGACACCTTTACAGTCCCATAGGCAGGACCATCCGGTGAGTCCAATGCTGTTCATTCTTACACTCCTACACTAATTAGTTTAGTGGACAACCTGAATTCTGTATTGAAGATTCAGGGACTGGGGAAACATCAGCGGCAGGGTCTTGGGTACCTTCTGCTTATTTAAAGGGGAGGGATTTACAAAGTAGTAACCATTACTTACAAACTGGGCAAAGGCAAAAAGGAAGAGACACAAGATGCTTATTGTGTCGGATACAGCGTTGGCTAGACTATCATTGTGCCAATTGGGTCCAATCGAGATGTATGTCCCTTCTGATAGTAAAAAGAAAATATGGAAAAGGAAATTTCTAGAATTTTTTTCTCTTCATCCACTTTATCATTCTTTTAGGTGAAGGATAGAATGAAAGAGACTAAGAGGAAAGAGAAAGAAAGGAAGACGTGCTATAGGCATATCCCTAAGACCTTCTCAAACTGGCTGCAAGCCTATGTAATCATGGCTAGCATCTTCAGGCAAAAACACCCTAAGTGTTTCTCAGCTCTATTTTGTTATCTTGATGAGGTACAGAGCATTCATAGAACCTATGGGGGCATGGAGTGGTGGTCTTATGATGAACATTTCCACCAACATCTTGCGTTCAACCCAAACATGAGATGGGATGAGCGGGACATGGGGATGTGGTTTAAAATAGTCTCTCCAGATAAGATTATGGTGGGGAGTTATACTAGTACCTTTCGTTTTCCCGGTGGTAGAAACAGTACACCGGCACAGAATACTGTGGTCACAAAAGGTTTGTGCTTCCAGTATAATGAGGGAGCATGTAAGTGGGGTACTGCTTGCCGGTTCAAACATGAATGCTCTGATTGTGGGTACAACCACCCCTCCTTTAGGTGCTTCAGGAGAAACAAAGGAGCGGGAGCAGTGGATGCAGCTCCTAAGAGCGGCGACACCGGTATTGGTAGAAAGAATGCTGCCATGGCTAAAGCTGTACACCGGTAAACGGGTTTTCCCTAAGAAAGCAGATCTTTTATTATGTGGGTTCAGTTTTGGGTTTGTTATCCCTTGTTCTAATTTATCTCCATTCCTTGATTCTGGTGACCTGTTGTCTGTCAAACGGTTTCCAAATGTGGTTATTGATAAGCTTAGGAAGGAGGTGGCTCTAGTAAGGATGACAGACCTAAGGGTTTCCCCATTGGGGATTGTACCAAAAAAGGAGCCGGGCAAGTACAGGCTCATTCAAAATTTATCATTTCCTAAAGGAAAATCAGTAAATTATAGAATTGACAAGCAATTAGCCTCTGTAAATGATGCCTCGTTTTATCAAACGATTTGCCTTGTACGGAAGGTAGATAGGGGATGTTGGTTAGCCAAGTATGATATTGAGTCAGCTTTTCGGCTACTTCCTGTTCATCCAACTTCACATAAGTTATTGGGCTGTCACTTGTTAGGTAAGTACTATGTTGATCTATGTCTGTCTATGGGTTGTTCTATTTCTTGTGCTTATTTTGAGACATTCAGTTACTTCCTTCAGTGGGTGGTGGAGCAAGTATCCGGTTCCAGATTCATGACCCACTGTCTTGATGACTTCTTGCAGGTTGGTTCCCAAATTGAACAGATTCAAGGTTTGTTGGAATTTTTTGTCAAGGTAGCACAGGATTTCGGAACACCTTTGGCAGAAGACAAGACAGAGGGTCCAGCCACTACACTGACATTTTTAGGCATTAAAGTTGACTGAAGATTTTTTAATCAAAAAAGGTAACCCTGAAGGAAATGTAACCCATGCTGGGGAAGCTAAATTTTGCATGTAGAATTATACAGGTGGGAAAAGTTTTCTGTAGAAGACTGTCTTTGGATATGATTTGAATTAACATCCTCATCATTTCATAAGAGTTACTCAGTCCATGAGGCAAAACTTGTGCATTTGTTCTGCTTTCCTGCAGCACTTTAATGGTAAATCTTTCTTCATGGCAAGGCAGGTCCAGAGCCAGGACATTGATCTTTACACTAATTCTGCTAGTAGTGGGGGATTTGGAGCTTACCTGAGGCGGCAGTGGTGTGCGGCTAACTTGCCGGCATCATGGCATGGTTCTAGGTTGCTTAAGAACTTGGTCTTCCTAGATTTATTCCCCATTATCGTGGCAGTTCACATATGGGCGACAACTTGAAGGACCAGCATGTCTTATTTCATAGTGACAACATATGGACTTTCATGGCAATCAACAAGGTACGTTTGCTGCATTAGCTAGTACTATGTTGCACGCAGAAGGACATTTTTTGCAGAGCAGTACATGTCCCTGGGAAACTTAATGGAATTGCTGACACATTATCATGTGGTCAGTGGCAGCGCTTCAGGGAGCTGGCGCCAGGAGCAAGTAGCATGGCCACCTCGTGTCCAGAACAGTTATGGGACCTGGGTAGTCCTTTAGATTAGGGAGCAGTTCTTGGTGCTGTTTTGTTTCATACAATTTTATTCACCTATTCCAAAAAAAAGTATTTTACTGTTTGCTCAATGTATTTGAATAATAGTATTTTACCTGTCTTTGTTCCTGTAAATTCTTGGGTTGGTTTTGGTTTGCTTAATGTATTTTAATAAATTGTATTTTACCTGTAACTCCTTGTTCCTGTAAATTCTTTGTTCTAAGGTATATATAAAAAACAAAACAAAAAACAAAAAACAGAGTATTGTAATGTTATCCTCCTGCAGACACACTTTCTAAGACTGCTTGGATTCTGGGACACTCTTACATGTATTAGGCACGTAGGACTGCAGTAGAGAAAGATGGCGATATGCAGCTTGGTTTTACTAAAACAGAGTTACTGTTAAAATGGTTTGTCATACGTGGTATGAAGTGGGAGTACGTCATTCGGGAGGCAGTGCAGTTTGCCCATTTAGTGTGGGAGATATTGATTAAGGGTTCATGCCGTTAAAGACATTAATTACGCACATGAATAACCATTTGGATAGGTTTCACCATCTATTCCTTAGTATGCATATTATATGGTCCGTAATGGTGCACCGGCTTAAATGGAGATCCCACATTCAACATAACATACTGTCTAAATGCAGGAAGAAGCTAAATAAGACAATTAATGTTATGTTAGGTAAATGGGTGGTACTTCATTACGTCATACTGACCTGGAAGGAAATGATGCGTTAGCATTTTATGCAAAGGATGGGGTTCGTTTGAATAAATATGGCTCTAATCTTTTTATTTTGCCCTTAAAGAAACCATTTGTTTGGTCTTAGATTGTATGGGACGTGGTTAGTAGTAACTTGCACGTTTCCAGTAAATTTATTGTTGGCAGGGAGCGCATTTAGTTTAACATTCTGCATTTCCCTTTGGTTTAAGTTAGCCACAGCTTTGTGTTTGTTGGTTAGGAGCACTTTAAGCTATAGATGGCATGGTGCACACTTAGACTTCATTGTGTTTCCAGAGGTCTATTTGGTCCCATAGATGGCATGGTGCGCACTTAGCCTTAATTTGTGCATTTCCACCTCTTTATACGTTTCCTGAGGAAAAGGTCCATAGATGGCATGGAGCACTCTTAGCCTTAATTGTGTGCTTCCAGATGACTATGTGGTCCATAGATGACATGGTGCGCACTTAGACTTAATTTGTGCCTTTCAATGGGACGGTGCCCTTCGGTCCCAAAAAAATGGTAAGATGCGTGCTTAGTTGTAACTGCACACTTCCTGTACAGTGCTATTTAGATGGCTAGGAGCGTATTTACCTTTAGAGGAGGGTTTCCTGTTAGGGGGGCGGGCATACTGTGTAGGTGCGCCTACGGCAGGGGTACTTGCCCACAAGTGGTTAGTGAGCTGCGTGGTGCGCTCATTTTGTTGTACTCCTGGGGCACGGGGTCCTCTCAAGCAGTTAAGTGTGGGTGTGCAGGCACCTCTCGTTATTTTATGTGTGCTATTGATTTATAGTAAGCAGAGCTGTGGCCTTTTTACCCCATACATTGTGTCAAGTCTTTACTGGATTAATTGCTATATAAGGGAATGCGTATTGACAATGCATAGGTCTAGACTGTTTTTAAAGTTGTGAATCTCAGCTGTTTAAGAATTAACCTTCCTGGCGGTATGATTATTTTAGTATTTAGAATGTTGAAGCGGTCCATACAAAAATACTGACATAATCATACCGCCTTTAGACACCATTAGCCCTTCCCCCTCTCCACCTCCCTTTCCCCTTATCCTCCTCCTCCCTTTCCCCCCTTATGCACCCCCTCCATTTCCCCCCTTTCCCCCCTCATCCTCTTCCCCCCTTCCCCCATCATCCCCCCCTTCATCTCTCACCCTCCTCTTCCCCCCCTTCCCCTCTCACCCTCTTCTTGCCCCCCCTCACCCTCCTCTTCCCTCCCCTCATCCTGCTCCTACCCCCCTAATCCTACCCTCATCCTCTTCCCTCCTTCCCCCTCTCACCTCTTCTTCTTATAAGCCTCCGATCAGCTCCTGCTGCTGATAGGAGCCCCGCAGCGCGTATATCTCTGGAACCGGCATATGCTAATGACATGACGCGCTTGTCACGTCATTAGCATATGTCAGTTCAAGAGATACACGCTGCGGGGCTCCGATCAGCAGCAGGAGCTCATCGGAGGCTAATAAGAAGAAGAGGTGAGAGGGAAGAAGGAGGAAGCTGGAAGGAGGATGTGGGAAGGAGGAAGGGACAAGAGGAGGATGGGGAAGTGGAAGATGGGGAGGAGGAAGGAGGAGGAATGGTGTGCTGATGGGGCCCAGGCAAACTCGGCAGCACTGGGCCCCCTCCAGATCCTCCAGAGTTTCACCATCTATTCCTTAGTATGCATATTATATGGTCCGTAATGGTGCACCGGCTTAAATGGAGATCCCACATTCAACATAACATACTGTCTAAATGCAGGAAGAAGCTAAATAAGACAATTAATGTTATGTTAGGTAAATGGGTGGTACTTCATTACGTCATACTGACCTGGAAGGAAATGATGCGTTAGCATTTTATGCAAAGGATGGGGTTCGTTTGAATAAATATGGCTCTAATCTTTTTATTTTGCCCTTAAAGAAACCATTTGTTTGGTCTTAGATTGTATGGGACGTGGTTAGTAGTAACTTGCACGTTTCCAGTAAATTTATTGTTGGCAGGGAGCGCATTTAGTTTAACATTCTGCATTTCCCTTTGGTTTAAGTTAGCCACAGCTTTGTGTTTGTTGGTTAGGAGCACTTTAAGCTATAGATGGCATGGTGCACACTTAGACTTCATTGTGTTTCCAGAGGTCTATTTGGTCCCATAGATGGCATGGTGCGCACTTAGCCTTAATTTGTGCATTTCCACCTCTTTATACGTTTCCTGAGGGAAAGGTCCATAGATGGCATGGAGCACTCTTAGCCTTAATTGTGTGCTTCCAGATGACTATGTGGTCCATAGATGACATGGTGCGCACTTAGACTTAATTTGTGCCTTTCAATGGGACGGTGCCCTTCGGTCCCAAAAAAATGGCAAGGTGCGTGCTTAGTTGTAACTGCACACTTCCTGTACAGTGCTATTTAGATGGCTAGGAGCGTATTTACCTTTAGAGGAGGGTTTCCTGTTAGGGGGGCGGGCATACTGTGTAGGTGCGCCTGCGGCAGGGGTACTTGCCCACAAGTGGTTAGTGAGCTGCGTGGTGCGCTCATTTTGTTGTACTCCTGGGGCACGGGGTCCTCTCAAGCAGTTAAGTGTGGGTGTGCAGGCACCTCTCGTTATTTTATGTGTGCTATTGATTTATAGTAAGCAGAGCTGTGGCCTTTTTACCCCATACATTGTGTCAAGTCTTTACTGGATTAATTGCTATATAAGGGAATGTGTATTGACAATGCATAGGTCTGTATTTAAAGTTGTGAATCTCATCTGTTTAAGAATTAACCTTCCTGGCGGTATGATTATTTTAGTATTTAGAATGTTGAAGCGGTCCATACAAAAATACTGACATAATCATACCGCCTTTAGACACCATTAGCCCTTCCCCCTCTCCACCTCCCTTTCCCCTTATCCTCCTCCTCCATTTCCCCCCTTATGCACCCCCCTCCATTTCCCCCCTTTCCCCCCCATCCTCTTCCTCCCTTCCCCCATCATCCCCCCTTCATCCCTCACCCTCCTCTTCCCCCCCTTCCCCTCTCACCCTTCTCTTGCCCCCTCACCCTCCTCTTCCCTCCACTCATCCTGCTCCTACCCCCCTAATCCTACCCTCATCCTCTTCCCTCCTTCCCCCTGTCACCTCTTCTTCTTATAAGCCTCCAATCAGCTCCTGCTGCTGATAGGAGCCCTGCAGAGCGTATATCTCTGGAACCGGCATATGCTAATGACATGACGCGCTTGTCACGTCATTAGCATATGTCAGTTCAAGAGATACGCGCTGCGGGGCTCCGATCAGCAGCAGGAGCTCATCGGAGGCTAATAAGAAGAAGAGGTGAGAGGAGGGAAGGAGGAAGCTGGAAGGAGGATGTGGGAAGGAGGAAGGGGGAAGAGGAGGATGGGGAACAGGAGGGAGAAGGAGGATGGGGAAGTGGAAGATGGGGAGGAGAAAGGAGGAGGAATGGTGTGCTGAGGGGCCCAGGCAAACTCGGCAGCACTGGGTCCCCTCCAGATCCTCCTTCAGTAACCCCGAGCATGGCTCAGCGTTACCGATTTAGGAACAGGAAATTAACCCAGAGTCACGCTCGGGATTACCGCTAGGAAGGTTAAATGAATCTTCAACCTCTTTTATTGTCACAGTTGCACACATTGCTCCCGAGTGCTGGATAGGCTAAACTCTGTTTTGTATGACTTCATAGCAAGGAACCTGTACACAGAACCAGTCACATATAACTGACTAGGGAAATAATATTCAAACACTATGGGTTTCATTTCTAGCTCTCACATATTTTCTTCTGATCAGTAAAACACAGCTGGCCATAGTATGAGCAGTGATTTATGGGATGGGTTAAAGAGCCTATCAATAGTTGCATGGACCAACATCTCTAGCTAGGACCTTCACCACAAGACTTACTGGAAATCCTTCATCACCCCCAGACGAGTTAATCAAATCTACATTCTTTGAATTACTCTCCCCCATTTGTTGCAGATTCAAAAATGTGGTCAGTTCTCTCCCTTTTTTCATACAATACACCAGATCGGATCCAGCCACTAATCTTCATGTATTAGATCCTGCCTATTTATATGAAATAATCTTCCTTTAGTTGCACATGCCTTTGAACTGTATTATATCAACATTATTTTTCATTAGTATTCATACATATGAGAAAATAATGGTATTTATTATAAATTGTTCACATTTAAGATCTGTGTAATAACCATTATTTTATATAGTTTTATGAATAACTGGTACAGATAATGGGCACATTTTTTTTTAGAAAGCAATAAATAAATAAACTCAGCATTTAAATTTTTATGCATTATAACCAATTATTAATAACTGCAGTGACACATTTTCTTTTATCAGCCCACACTGCCTGTTGCATGTCCTTGTTAAATAATGAGCATTCCATTAGAGCTAATGAATGCGCTGGCAACTGCTGCTGCCACATTCCTGTTGTGATACTTACAGTGCTTTAAGGAAGTCTCAGTGGAATGTAAACAAGGTTGCTTCCCCTGCAGCATAATTGTATAAAAAAGGCAATACATTAGTTGCTTTATTATTTTAATTTCCATTCTAAAACTGTTTTGAATATTTTAAAGTGTAGCTCTTCACAATTATAGATTTATGTATAACCTTTGTGGTGCTTTAAAAACTTGACTCCTTAAAATTGCAACACTCTCTACTTATGCTTATTATTGGATATATAAATTTCATGTGATATTACCTTTTTCCTCTCCTTCTCTCCTACCCTCCCTACCCTCTGTACTTTCTCCATCTCTATCATCCTCATTAAAGTTTTCAAATATTTTGCAGACAGAACATACCCCAATTTTAATGATTTATTAGCATGATAAATAAATGTATTTATTGCAGAAAATAAAAATGCTTTAAGCCAAATTAGTAGGAATACACAAATGCAGTTACATTGAGCAATTAGCAAATTGAATTTTTTTTGTTATTGAATAGCGGTGCATTTACACTGTTTACAACTTTTATTCATGGCAGGATTCTGGATTGAGTGCTGCTTTCCTGTATATAGTCTTGTCTCCAATTTGGAATGGGATATCTCTGGTATAGCACTTGTTTCTGTCATAGGTGTAGCAAGTGTCATCGACTTTATCACAATTGCCCTGGGTGGCTTGGAATATTTGGCCATTAATTTCAACTTCCGTGGGATCACATTTTTTGCAACTGGAATAATAAATATTATATGAATAAACAATTAGTTAAACAATAAATAAACAAGTAAACTATATGACCACTAGTAATTGTTGATATTTTAGAGGATATTGAGAGATATTGAGAGGAAGAGTAAACAAAGACTTATAGGGAGCCTACTAACTGTGGGCAAAAGTAGTGATGGAATCCACCGGCCTTCTATCCACAGGGGGCTTCTTCCCTGTTCCCCAAAAATGGCTTCCCGGGGTCCAAAAAAACAGAATCATGTGAACTAACATCATTAAGAATGCTGCATAACTTCTCTCTGTGGCTATTACAACAAGACAGAGTGAAACCATTTGGGGAAATGGTTTTGGGAACATCTCATGACACAAAATGGAAGCCCAGTGGTTAAAGGATCAGTGTTTGGGATACATTTTCCTAAGGTAGCTGAAACTTTGAATGCAAGAAAAAGTAGTAATTTAAGTATAACTTGCACTGATGCACTTCATTGACATCTGAATGTAAATTATGTTGTATGTGCCTTTTAATATAGCATAAAAAACTTACAGCTCTGCAAAGTTATAGGTAAAATCGGTTCGCAATGGAGATGATGGATCTGATATGTTCATTCTGCTGTTCAGTGGGATCCTGGAAAGAATGAAAATATACTGTTATAATAAATAGCATGATGTGTTTGCATAGTAATATGTCCTGTTTAGACATTTTAGAATTGTCATTACTTAAAGCAGGAAATGGGCACTTTATAAAACAAATAAAGTGTAATATATATTATTGTATACAAAACTCTTCCATGAATAAAAATGAATTATACTTACATAATGTATGTTTAATTAGCGTTTTGTGTGCTGTACAATAATATACATGAAGCATTATTTGTTTAATAAAGTGCTGCGTTTATGCAAGAGAGATAAATTACACTTACAGATGTCGGAAGGCTACCCCAGTCATATTGTAAATGGACCCTGTTACAGCTACACAATATGATAGAGGATCTCAGGGAGGGAGAATGTGAGGGGGAAATACTATACTGAGCAATATCAGTGGCAAGTAAGCCCAAAATATATCATATATTCCATTAAAATGTTTATAAAAATATAAAAAAAGATAAGTGCTGATTCAATGTAAAAACAGAGTTCAGTGGTCCTTTAAGGCATTCTTCAGCCTGTTCAACCATCCACACAAATAAGTACAGAGTTTTTACAAGATGTAGGTCATTGGTTATTTTTTTGTAGTTAATAATTAGTAGTAGATAACGTATACTTGTCTGCAACAATGTTGCCAGCCTGAAACACAGCTGATTGAATGTTTTTAAATATGTTCTTGCAACTTCTCTTTCTGGGGGCGCAGGGCTGTTCTTGTATACTAATGGCTTTCCATTAGTTCTGTTGAAAGCACATTTCCATGGTGCAGATAAAAACACCCTGTGTACTTAAAATTCACAGACCCCCTCAGTAAGTAGACCACTGGAAACCAAAATGGCAGCTTCCAGTGGACAAAATAAAAAGTAATACTTTTTAAAGCTGTATTTTATATATATATATATATATATATATATATATATATAGTAAATAAATAGTACATCTGCGTTCACATTTGAATGTCTAAAGCAAGTAAAAAAAAAACTGCTTCCAGCTCAGAATTCTGAGAAAAAACAGTTATTAAACTGCATTCTGGGAAGCTGAGCTGGGACATGCAAATTATTATTTGCTTACTTTTGAGTGTAGTTCTTCAAAATAGTGTATTTGTATTATATGCATGCAGTGGTCTTTTATAATGCTTAGCAAAAGTTGCTCCTATTATTTCCCTTTTGCATACCTGAATGTCCCTGGCATTGCTAGTGACCTATAAGAATTTATAAGAATCAAGTGGCCAATGTCTTTGAGTAGTAGATAGTGAAAAAAATGCCGCTGGTGAAACGGCACCAGAAAGGTTGACATCAAATGCTTCCAAACCTCTCCTTGGGGACCCCAGGCAGGTCAGGATTTATGGGGAGCACTGTAAGCCAGTACAATCCTCCAGAACATGGTGAATATTAATTGCCTCACCTGTATTCACACAATGCTGCCTATAAATCCTGGCCTGTCTGGGGTCCCCTTAGGAGAAGTTTGAAAACCACTGGTCTATATCATTCAGAACAACAAATAGTGGAACACCAAGAAGATCCTCGACCAAAGGGTGATACTCATTTAAAATCACAGAGAACACATTTGAATTATTACTTAATAAAGGTGCAAAACAAGGTTAATGTATATATTTTATTCATTGTTTATAACGAAACTTTAACAGCCTTATTAAATTGTGATTCAGTCAATTGAATAGGGCTCTATATAAGCACAGAGCATAATTTTTTTACAGAAGTTTTTAGTTAGTCAACTTCCTTCCAAAAGCAAGGTCTTCGCTAACTGAAAACTTCTGTAAAAAAATATGTTCTGTGCTTATATAGAGCCCTATTCAATTGGCCGAATCGCAATTTAATAAGGCTGTAAATGGTTTGATTTAGTGCACTATGGGTGTAGTTTTATCTTTTTTAGAGTTTCATAAAGGTTTGTGTAAAAATGCTATACAAGAACAATCTGATAAAACACAAGTTGAAAGCCCAAGTATTATCACTTTATTATTCTGTGGATCCTGTGCACTATAATGTGTGGTGCTCCTCCAAGTTAAAACAGAGACGGTTCATAGATTAAGAATGAATTGTCTATTACCAGAAATAGAAAGTGAAACATTTAACTTCATATTAATTATATTTAATCCATTTATAAAACATGTTTTTTTAAGACTTCTACTAAAAGTCAGGTGATTTTCCAAGGGAATGAAACGTTTCTTAGAAAAGGTGGAGATTTATAACATCTGAGAACTGATACTATTCAAATCTCTTTGAGCTTACATTCAAACAGCCGTGGTCACAAAGGGAATACCCTGACAACTCTCAATCTACAAAATACTTTGGACTCATGAGCAACACGTCAAATTGTTTCCTTATATGATAAAAAAATCCTAGTGTTTTATTTTAAATAAACTAGCAAAATTGTATTTTTCCATATAGTTTTAAAAAAAATAGTTTAATATAAAGAGTTAAGAATTAAGGCATTTTTTAAGCATATCTTACAGATGAGACCATCCTGATAAAATGCTTTACATGCATTATTTTTTTCCATTTTCATATTTCTATCTTTAATGGTCTAGTAAGGGCTCTGAGGCAAAAGGAGAGAGCTAAAAGGAAGAAAGAGCAAAGGAAAGTGTAAGTGCTGAAACTATAACAATGCAATAAACCTACAAAATACAGTGTCTATATTATAATGTTATAATCTAAAATATATACTTTTCTATTCACAAACATTAATTGAATCATAAAGTATAACATTAATAGTTCATATGAACTCAAAGTGCAGTGGATAGAGCAAGATGGAACAGAGCAGGGGCAGATCTACCAGTGGCGCAGGTGGTGCAGTGCACCAGGGCCCTCCTTTGGGGTGACCAGTGCTGTGTAATTTTTTTGGCGTGTAGGCTGCCCCTGAGGCCTCCCACCCCTGCCCAACCCAAGATGGCCCCACTGGGACCCCTCCGGACCCCTTGTGCCTCCTTGCCCACACACACCCGCAAGCCTGAAATTTGTGGGTGCATGTTCAAAAAAGCACATTTCTACTGAAGCTACAATAGGTGGCGGTGTGGAGCAGTTCAGTATGCTGCGGATGTGTATCAGAGAAGATGGTAAGAGAACAAGGACTGCAAAATGGTTGGGTTCTGTGAGGGAGAAGCAAAGGAAATAGGGATGGGTGCTATGTGAGGTTGGTGCTCAGAGGGGTTGGGTGCTGTGAGGGGATGGATCCTGAGAGAATATGGCTGCTAACAAGAACCGTGTGCTATGTAGGGATGGGTGCTAAGAGCAGTAGGTGCTGTATGGGGTTGATTTATATATACGTTTATATTTATCCGGAAAGGATGTCACAGGAAAGTGGAGCGCACGCACCCTGAAGCTGTGCTGCAGGCAGAGGAGCTTTGCACAGGCAGGAGCATTGAGTGATGTGGTCCTGGCATGGCCCAGTGCAAAACATTTTAAATTATCTTTGCACCAGGGCCCTCTATTCTCTAGCTCTGCCACTGAAACAGAGAGAATGAGTATGCACAGCGTTGGAGAAAATCTTCAATGGACCACTCACTTTTGTTGCCAACGGTTTAGAAATTAATGGCTGTGTGTTGAGTTATTTTGAGGGGACAGCAAATTTACACTGTTATAAGGCTGTACACTTACTACTTTACATTGTAGCAGAGTGTCATTTCTTCAGCGTTGTCACATGGAAAGATGTAATAAAATATTTACATAAATGTGTAGGGTGTACTCACGTTTGTGAGATACTGTATAAATAAATATCTATATATATATATATATTTGTGTGTGTGTGTGTGTATATAATTACACAGCTGTAAAAATTGTTTATTCAGCTATGTTTCAGGATGTTATGATGCTCTGTCAAGGCCAAAATAAAATAAGGATATTGAAAAGAAGGGAAGAGAAGCAAAAACAATATTTTTCTATGTGAGTTTTCTCAAAGAACCTTTATTATATTAAAGTCAACACTATCTTATATCCGCTGATGTTTTAAAGTATTACAGTGGCTCTTTAACTTGTATGGTCTATACTGCCATCTAGTGATATTCAAGGTACTTTAACAACCTTGGCCACGGATCATTAGTAATTATCAGTTTGTGTATAAACAAGAATGTTATGACTACAGTGTGTCACACAATATATATATATATATATATTTTATTTATTTATATTTATACATATATTTATGTGAATTAAATGGAAGTAGAGTGTCAACCGTTCTTTATATATCAACAAATTATCACTTATATTTCCTCCCCCTGCTTATTTGATTAAATGTATCCTTAAATGTTGTACAGGTAGTATTCTACTTTACTGCATGGGTCCCTGCTTTAAATATAATTTGGATCATAAAAACATTATTCTCTGATATGAGGTCAGGGGAATGACCGGACCAAATTCTGATTTCACCTAAAGAGACACAAAGCTTTGGACCATCACTGCATTCAGCCAACTAATATAAAGGTTCAAATTTATTGAAGGGTGCATTTTGGTGTACTGATTTATTTCAAATGGCCGCAATACTCCATACTGTTAATCCATTCTAATCGATAGAGAACAGATTTGTATTCATTTCTATAACTGATAGTGTATGTAATAGAAGTTTGTAATGCATTACATATCTATTACATATTACTACATAAGAGTGTAATTTTGCCTATATATGTATCAGCCATTTTGCAGGTGCATGTATATTCATATAATAGTAACAGTAATAATTAATAATAATAATAATAACAATAATCAATATTAATTATAAATAGATAAATAGTGTGTGATTAATTACATATAATAACAACAAATCCAGCAACATGATAACATGCTGGTCAGTCAATAGGCATGTATATGTAGTGATTTTTCTGTCTGTAAGTTTCCTTGAAAGAATCTGACACACTATATATATATATATATATATATATATATATATATATATATATAAATACAAACAAAAATAATTTCAACCACAGGACAAGGGTATATTTTATATTTAAATTAAACTATATAACGAATATGTTGCTCATAATATACAACATATGTATAATCTTGGGTATTTGTATGGACCCACATGTCACCAAATTTCCACTCGGTACCAGAAAGGTCCCTAAGGAGCCCCATGGTAATCTAAAGAATAAACATGGGGCTCCCTATGGACCCCCATGGTATACTAAACTATCATGGATCCCCCCATGGCACATAAAATTAACCCCTTTACTATGGGGTTTCCTATGGATTGCAGTGGTACCTAATATTAACCGCTATACCATGGTGTTCTCAACATACTACCATTGTATACTAAGCTATGACCCTGAGGTTCTTATGGATCTCCATGACAATATACCATTGGGAACCTCAAGGACCCCTGTGGCATCCTCCGTACCACTACAGAGGGCAATACTGGACCTCCATTGTCTGTAACACTAAATACACTGAGTAAAATAAAAAATCATTAAACAGATAAGGGGGAAACATATACATTACCTATCATTTTGACACTCTGCAGTGACAATTATCGATGCCGAGGTTCCTCGCTCTTCGGCCCTGGATAATTGGGTACTTCAATGTTGTTTGAAGAATCCGTCCTCTTCTTTCTTGAATTAGGCACTTGTTCTTTAACATCGGCCAATCAGCATTGAATATTTGAATTAATCCTGCTGCATATTTGACTGGTTAAAAGTCTAACCATTTAGAATGCACAGTTTTAAAGTGTTTTTCCTTTAAGTGTTATTTTTATAGAACTGCAGATTTTTTAGGTGGCGCCGCATTTCTTCGAGCCAAAGATGAGAAGCAAGAGCTTTGATCAAGAAATAAGAGGACGGATACTTCAATCAACATAGAAGTGCAGCTAATACAGGGATGAAGAGTAAAGAACCTGGACATTGATCGTCGCTGGAGGGCATCAAAAGTATAGGTAATGTGTGTTTTCTCCCCTTACTGGTGTAATATTTGTTTTATTTTAGGTAGTATTTTTTATGTATTTAGTGTTAAGGACTAAGGAGGGTCTTTATGAATCCCATGGGGGATCAAGGTCCATCGGAGTTGATGTGGTGGTAGGAAAGGTCCATGGGGTTCTTGGGCACCCCATGGTATTTAGGTTCCATGGATGTCTCAACGTGGTACAGGGGTAATATTAGGTACAACTGGAGTCCATAAGGACCCCCATAGCATAGGTGTTCATTTTGTGTGCCATGGGGGTCTATAGGAACCTGCATGATCATAGTTTAATATACCATGAGGGTCGGTAGGGACCCTCATGTTATAGCGGTTATTAATAGGTAACATTTAAGCCATAATATTTGGTGCCATGGAAGTCCATAAGGACCCCCATGACTATACCTTAGCCGGGGGGATAACCCTCTCATAGGGGGTAGCAGGTATTAAAGGGGAATCATTGGAGATATTCAACTCATAGGGGATAGCGGGTATAAAGGTGGTATCCTGGGGGATACCCTGGCTCATAGGAGGTAGCGGTATTAACCCCTTACTTGTGTTGGGTTTGAGCAATCAAGCAACATTTTTCTGCCTTGAAAGTACCCCTTGGCTTTCTAAAATTTCTGGCACTCGGAAAGAGTTCTGCGTAAGCTTCAGTGAAATCAGATATTGTTAATTGAGACATGCGACAGCAATTTTTAAAATAGTTATGAGATAGGCTCACTAGGATTAGGATATTAGGGCATTTCTACGAGGTTAGATTTACGTGTGAGATGTGATAGCTCGGTAGTGATTTACGAGGGAATGTCACTGGGTTCACTCAATTAGCAGCATGTATGGTGTATGGTAATAGTTTGTTTAATGAATCAGCAGAAATCGTCTAATATTACTTTTATTTTGCTATGGTACTGAAACAGCCTTCCAAATATATGTAATTAATCCCCTCTTCATAATTTATTATCCACCTATATATAGCTCCCTTTAAAATCTATTATGTTGTTTGGCGCTCAATACAATGAGATCCCCCTTCTGGATCGCTACCTTGCTGTGGTGAAGGGGCTTGTGTACTTCAATGAAGCTGTGTGCTGGACCATGTAGGTTCACCCAAGATGGGCAGATCATAGCAGAGAGGTCAGACAAATCACGGTGCACTGGAGAAGGAACTGGCAACCCACTCCAGTATGTCAAGAGAACCATATGGAAAAGCACAACCAGAAACGTAGACAGATGTGCCTGGCTTGCTGCATCCATATGATCACCGAGAGTCAGTCATGACTGACGGACTGAACAACAACAACAATGGTTTATGTTAACAGCTGAATATTGGTAATAATATTATTTATATATAAAATGTAATGCTATAGTAGGGTTGAAACGTGTAATGCTGAATATCGGCATCTTGGGTAGATTAGGTTTTAGTAAATTCAGAGAACTTTAGATTTCATAATGTGCTGCTTGTTAGACGCCCACAACTTTGCTTAAATACTTGCATTATTCACTCTGTTGAGGATAACTCTTGGAGGAGGAACTTTAGTAAATCTCACAATGAGCTGATAGTCTGGATCGCGTGCTAACTCAGCTATCTTGCCCACATTAGCTCCTATGATGTGTTAATAAATTGGTCACTGGAGTTTTCCAAACCCTACTAAATATTTGCATTCCAGTTTTTTATGCCACCCTCCACCTTTTTTCAAAGCATTTTCTGATGCAAAGGATATTCTAGTACATCAAAAATCCTACTAACTACTAAGTCTATATTCTATTATAGAGATTTTGTGTTTTAAATGCATAATTTTGTTCTTTGTCACATTCAAGCCTACCACACTTGTCCATTCCTCTATTTTTAAATTATTACTCATGTAGTAACCCACATATCCTGGAAGTTCCACTTCAGGAGATTAGCCCTTCCTCATAGCTACAAATAAACAGAGACAAATGAAGGGCAATTACCAGTTATAGAACTGCAGCTGTAGCTTGATTGGTTTTTGAATTGGCCCTTCATCTTTTTTTACCCTGTCAGATCAGACAGTTAAAAAATCTAAGCGTCATTGCAACACATTTTTTTGCAGCTAATGGTAGTTCCAACATTACAGAAACATGAAGCCATGATTGGAAGACTAGGCAAGTTTCATAATTTTAAAATAGATACAGAAACTTCTCCAGATGGAGCTTGCCCATGAAGGAGCACATGACATTAGTGAGGATTCTGAACTTACCTTATTTCAATATTTCTCTCTAAAATTTTAACACTGGGGTTGTCCTTTGAAGGGACAAATTTAGACGTCACCTTGACGCATTTACATCTGTTGTGAAACAAGACAACCTCATCTTCATCATAGGATTGTGCTGTAATTACAACATATTGCAATTAATGATTTTCAGATAGTAAAAATAAAAATAAAATGAAATATTCAAAAGTAAACATACTTAAATATTAGAGCATAATAATAATAATAATTATTTTTTATTTGTAATGCGTCAACATATTCCGTAGCGCTATACATGCATTGTGATCGAGGCAAAAAACAAGAGCAATATTAACACCAAAAATGGTCCTGTCTTTGAGCTTAGAATCCAGTGTCCATAGTGCTTTCCTCAAAGCACCATGCAAGATTGAAAACTTGCAAAGGTAGAATGTTGCCATCACCTCCAGAGAAGCCCAGAGAGAAACCGCCCCCCAGAGAGCTGTTGTTATTGAGAAGAAATTTATTTTCCTATGTTTTTAGAATGTATGTATGTTGTTTTTGTCCAATGATCTCAATTTAGTTTTTTTCTTATCCTACAGCACAAGCAATGTCTATTTAAGCATTGCTCCGCCCCTCTCCATACTCTCAATCTGAGTATTTTCTCTATACAAGTCCCGATTGGCTAGTCTGTCTATGTATAGGTCATGATTGAACATAGCAAAATCAGCTGACAAAACTGAGTCTGATGCTGTGGACTACTTGAGCTGCAAAATAAATATAGACTGTTTTGAATTTTGATCACTAATTTTTTCATGAAAAAATATTTAATATCTGGAGACAATATTTGTGCTTTTTAGAAGAAAGCCAACTTATTTATCTGTTGGATATTAATTTAAAACATGTATTTAAAATATATATATATATATATATATATATATATATATATATATTATTTTATGCAAAAGTAGTATAAGTACAACATACAAACACAGACAGTTATTACTCAATAGTTCAAAATGGTAAAAATGCTATTGCATACTGTCATAACAATTTAATTAAGGAGTTCTGCATATTTCTATAAACTTCTGTACAGTGGCAGAGCTAGAGAATGGAGGGACCCAGTGCAAGTAAATGTGGGCCCTTCACCCAAAGGAGTGCTGTAATTTATTTTTTGCGTTGGGCCCCCCACCTTGGTACCAACTAACTAAGTGCGCCTCCCCAAGAACCCTTCCCATAGCTACCGCTCCTAAGACCCTTTCCCATAGCTACACCCCAAAACCCCTTTCCATAGCTGGGTCCCCCTTAGAGGAAGGCCCTGGTGCATTGCACCACCTGCACCACTGGTCGCCCCACCCCTGCTTCTATATATTTTTAAAGTTCTATTTGAACACAAAGTTAAAAAAGTGCACCCCACTTTTCTGTTATATATTTAACAAGTGGATGATGAGTGTGTGATCTAAGTAAAACATACTCAGAGCATTTCAAATGACCAAAAAGGGATACTTATGTTCTTTAAAAAAATCTGCACTATGGGAAATGAGTTTTTGAGAAACACACACTCAAAGGGACATGACACACAGTTCTTTTTTCATGACACACAATTCATGCATTTAAAAGAGCTTGTTTTAAACATTACCAAAACTGCTTGAAAAATATAAGGAAAACCTCAATGAAACTAAAAGGTAATGTATAGACCATACATACATCTGTAAGTTTCACTGCTAGGCACATATGACTCATATGTCTATATTACTGCTCATCAGCGGAAGGGGACAATTCTCCAGAATAGTTTACACAGTTGAATCAGTATTGTTGTGCTTTCAGTTAAAAAGAAAACACACTGTGATACATTATCAACTACCCTCTTTAAGATATGTAACTCTTTAAACATGCTTTAAATGTCCCTTTAATATGTGCACAATGTTCTGCACACATATATTCTGTAGAACTGATTCTCCAGACTTCAAGTGTTTTTCTAGACTTTCAGAGAACAAAACAGAAGGAAACAAGGAAAGTGGGACATGGCTAGGGTTGGAAAAAGAGGATTTGCTCTTAAATGTGGGACTTTTCTTCATTAGTCATACCAAGTTCATATATTTGCTGATATACAAATTGCCATGCTTTTTATTAACTAAATGTTTGGCTAACAAGTAAAATACAAAGTGTGCTCCTTGAGGATTTTAAAAAGTGCAGTTATATAAGCTAAAGTTAAAAAAACAACCTGAACAAGAAACATTTTATTGGGGGGATTGTTTGAAATCAAATTGAATGTAAAGTATGTTTAATTACTAAAAATAAAACAGGAGGTAAACTGTGATTGATACTATGTAGAGAGTACTTATATTGTGTAAAATTGCCATCATTTCTACTTTCTAAAATATTTCCAAGGCATTATATTGCCTTATATTTATGAGTTTAACATGTTTCCTCTGTTGTTTGTTTTTGAAGACATAGATTTAAATGTTGCTTCTTGGTGGTGTAGAACATATCTGTTCCTTTATCTCCCTTCAGTATAGATTTAAAAAAATAGTGTAGTATACAGTGAAATGCTTTATATATTGGACAAACATTTTATTTCGATTGACAACCTTTAGTGAAATGTAATACTAAAATTTTCCATCCTTAATACTGCAATCCATGGCAACTCCAGTCTTCAGACTGCTTCTCAGCTCCAGGGCCATTAAAAGATCATATCTGATGTATATCCTTTTTCAAGCAATTGTGGGTAAATGGTTGATTAAACTGTTTTGACTAAATATTTGTGGTCAAGCACTAATATTCTTAAAGTCTGATTTCTTTTTTCCTAGAGTTTAGACGAACATTACTAAAGTGTGACAGTTTGGAAAAGCACAACTTTAATTAACTTCATACAACAGAAGGTTGCCCTCCTTTTATACATACATATGCCTGGCTGAGTTTTCCAATGTCTAATTTTCACTTAAAGACAGCATTAACAATCGTTATGTGGTATAGAGCTCAGCTATCTCTAATCCATCTTGATCTGTATATGTACCATGTTGCAAATCAATTATTTCTAACATATATGTATGTCTACCACTTAAATCTTATTTATAGGCCATTTTAAAGATGCTGTTTAAAACAATAATTAGAAAAATGGGACACATTTGTAGATGGTAAAAAAAAACAGCCTTTAATTTATTAACTTTTATATTCTATTAGATACTGCAATAGACTCCATTGTTTGTTATGAATTCTTGCACTACAGCATTGAAACCATTTCAATAGGAAAGAATGAATATCTTATCCCTTCCAGTTGACATGTTAGGCTGACAAAAAATAGGGCAGCGTCTTAAGGAAAATTGCATATAACTGTTAAAAAACGGAAGACTGCATTTTTCTTTAAAAAAAGATCAGTTTTTAGATGGAAGTCAATTAGAAATAGTTAATAAATAAATTAATAATTAATAAAAGATGCCTATCAAAAAATACATTTCTGCCCTATTTTTTAACATGACTCTACTCTATATAAAGCAATTACACTTCTACTCATTTCTACTACTTTTACACTTCTACTACTTCAACACACTCTCATTTATTGCAGGTGTAGATAGTCATCCCACCTACCTGTGACAAATGAAGCTGTACCACACAGCAGCAGAGCCGCCAGGAAGATGTTGTGTTTCAGCATCCTTCCCCTGATCCTTCTTTTGATAATAGGGAGGTAAGTCTAAACTGACCTGCTATAAGGCAAGGGAGGGGAAATAAACCATAACTGTTTGCTGCCTAAAATAGCAGCATCAGTACACCACCTTACAGTACTGAAACCAGATGTTACATATTGCCTTGATAGCGCCATTGTGGTATATAGTCAAGTGTAAAAGGGACCTTCCAGAAAGCTATGTGAGCTGAGGACAGTGCCATAAAAACTTTAACACAAATTAGAATGCATGGTTAGAAATTATATAAAGGCTATAGGTTTATAGTTTGGATTGTGCTTAATCTCTTGAATCTGGGATTGTATACAGTAAGCACTCAGGTCTACATTATATTGTTGGATTTATGTTTCATATATTATATGCTTAAATAAATATTTCATAAAGGAAAATGTTAAAAAATTTGTTAAAATCACTCTTTGTCACAATAGCATACCTTCCTTTCTACAGCTATTACAACTTGTAGAGTAACTAAAGGTTCTCAGGTAAGTCAGATCTCACAAGCAAAGCTGAGTTATTTTGCTTGGAACACCCAACATATGGATAGTAATTAGGTTTTGATCAGTGAAAGAACTAGAAATCACTGGCTCATATTCCTGAATTTGTATAGTTCACATGGCCATATTTACCATGAAAGCAGAAGAGACTACAAATATAGAAAGAAGATGCAAATAATAGAGGTTGTAAATTATTCAAGGGTGGTTCAATCACTCAAAAGAAGTCTGTTAATCCTGGCAAGAGAGCAGAAACCTGTTTTTTTCTGCAGTAAGTAAAAAACGTAACCCATTTAAAGGTCTGTTCCCTTCCTATAACATTGACTTGAATGGTAATGCAAAAGCAAGAGTGTAGCCTGTTATACATGTAAACACAGATTTTTGATTTCTCAGTAAAAGAAATGCACACATTTTAAAACATAAAAAAAAAATTTCAACATGCTTTTAGGAGATCTTTAGTGTGATGTGGTCCAAATCTCGCAAAGTTCACGTGGCAACTCATTACGACACTCGGAAACAACATACGACACACGTTCACACACATTACGACACTCGCAAACAACATACGACACATGTTCACACACATTACGGCCTCGAACACTCGGACGCAACTCGCGAACATTACAAAATTAAAAACACAATACATACACACAGCACATACATAAAAACCTTACCTACACAAACAGGAAGCACCCAGGACCTCAAAAATGCAACTTACAACTTAATTGCACTCAAAATAAAAGAGTTTAGACACTAAATAATTTGTTAAGCGACACAAAAAATGGCCGACGAATAAAACGAAAACGAGGCTACACACGCAAACACCATACGAGACACGTTACCACACATTACGACCTCGCAAACATCGGACGCAACACGCCGACATACAAACATTTAAAACTTAAGAAAGACACACAACAAACACATAAAAAGCTTACCTACAGCAAGAGGAACCAGCCAGCACCTCAAAAAAACAAGTTACACCTACATTTAAATCAAAATAAAACACTTTAGACACTAATACCATCGCTAAGCGAGAGAAAAAATGGCCGACGAACAAAACGAAAACGAGGCTTCAGACGTAACTACACTACACTTACTCGCAATAATGAAACACATACTATGCGGAACGTATCACAATCATATTAAACACCATTTTGAACAGTAATACGCAGAAAATGGCGGATGGAACGCAAATTGTAAGCTGGAACGCAAATAGCGCATGCGTATTGCGTTCTAACGGTCTCACTTCCAGAACTTTCTACAAGTTTATAAATACTGCCTATTTCAAACAAAAAAATACATTTCTCCTCAGGTGATCAACGGAGTGACTTCTGAGATAACTGTTGCTTTTACTTGAGAAGACAATTCTTTACTAATTTACTACTTTGCATTGTGCAAATTACAAGTGAGAGGTAAGCTATAATATATTACATTTTATTATCAGGACAGGTCAAACAAATAAAAAAAAAAACTAGGATTTATGTAGTGACATATATGGCACATTTATGTGTATAGGCTCACAAAAAAAATACGGTTCATTTAACAAAACAACAAAAAAACATAATTCAATATTAAACAGAGGTTTATGTATAGTGACATCTGACACGCACATATATGTCTATAATGTATAGTCACATGTGACACGCACATATATGTCTATAATGTATAGTGACATCTGACACGCACATTTCTGTGTATTGCCCCTTCATAGTGACATGTGACACGCACGTATATGTGTATAATGTATAGTGACATGTGACACGCACATATATGTCTATAATGTATAGTGACATCTGACACGCACATATATGTATAGAATGTATAGTGACATGTGACACGCACATTTATGTGTATTGCCCCTGCATAGTGACATGTGACACGGACATATATGTGTATCATGTATATTGACATGTGACACACACATTTATGTGTACTGCCCCTTCATAGTGACATGTGACACGGACATATATGTGTATAATGTATAGTGACATGTGACACGCACATTTCTGTGTATTGCCCCTTCATAGTGACATGTGACACGCACATTTATGTGTATTGCCACTGCAACAAAATTAGCTTAAAACTAAATCAGTAAACAACTACATTTAAATGACATTATATGTCATGTATACTGATATGTCACACGCACATATATGTGTATTATCTATAGTTACATCTCACACACAGACATTTATGTGTGTTGGAAAAAAAAATATAAGGTTAATTTAATCATTTAAATATGAGTCATGTATACTGATATGTCACACGTATACAAAATAATTACATTAAACTATGGAATGTGCTTCATGTATGTGACATATGTGTGTAGCCCCCACCAAAAAATAAGGTCAATTGAAAATAATTACAGAAGTATATTTCAATGACATTAATTTACTGCAATTCAATAGATCATATAAAGCTGAATCTTTCTATTTCTTTCAATATTCAAACAGACTCTGCATCAACAGAGTCACTCAACAATTTGCACCGTGCACTGTGAAGCACAATCCCTTTTAAAGAACACCAACAAAGAAGAAGAGGTAAGATACAACAAGACATTACATGCTCAAAAGGCCATGCTTTGCTAGATGAAAAATTATAAATATACAAATAACTATTTCAATTTTTTTTTCAAACAGACACTACAAGAAGACCGGCGGATTAAGATTGGCAGGAGGGGACCCTCTGTCATTCCAAACTTCAATCAAGGTAAAGTATTAAGTATAAACAAGAAAGAACCATGAGCCTTATTCAATTGCGACTTCCTCAATTGAATAGGGCTCTATATAAGCACATAACAGATTTTTTATACAGAACTTTTTAGTTACTGAACTTCTAACCACAATCAAGGTTTTCAATAACTAAAAACTTTGCTCAATAAATATGTTATGTGATTATATAGAGCCCTCTTCAATTGGCAAAATTGCAATTCAATGAGGACCTATATATCTTTAATGGCCAAGGGCCTCACTCAAATGTGATTTGCCCATTTCAATAGGGCTCTATATAAGCACAGAGCATATTTTTTAAAGGAACTTTTGATTTACTGAACACGTTGCTTTTGGATACAAGTTCACTAAATACAAAATTCGGTACAAGAATATGCTCTGTGCTGATATTGAGCTCTATTCCATTGGTCAAAACACAATTGAATGAGGAGCTGACAATATAACAAATGCAGTAACCAAAGGCCCTCATTCAATTGCTATTTTGGACAATTAAATATGGCTATAAATAAGCACTTTTAGGCCCTTATTCAATTTTAAAACATATATGTGATGTGCTTATTTACAACCCTATTCAATTTTCAACATTGCAATTCAATGACGGCCTTAGGCCCTCATTCAATTGCAATTTGCCCAATTGAAGAGGGCTCTAAATAAGCACATAGCATATTATTTTTAAATACGTTTTTAGTTAGTGAAAACCTTACTTTTGGATAGATGTTTACTAACTAAAAACTTATTTAAAAAAAATATGTTATGTGCTTATTTAGAGCCCTATTCAATTGGCAAAATTGCAATTGAATGAGGGCCTAAGAGTACTATTACATTGTAAAAAATGCAATTGAATGAGGGGCAAACTATGCAACATATGGTACACACAAAGGCCCTCATTCAATTGCAATTTGCCCAATTGAATAGGGCTCTAAATAACAACATAACATTTTTTTTAAAAGAAGTTTTTAGTTACTAAAAATCGATCCAAAATAAAGTTTTTCACTGACTAAAAACTTCTTTAAAAAATATGCTATGTGCTTATTTAGGGCACGATTCAATTAGCCAAATCGCAATTGAATGAGACACAAACTGCTACACACAAAACAGAATTTCTTATTCAATGTTTAACAACCTATAAGCCTTACAAAGAAGCAAAAATAAGAATAAGAAAAGTGTTGCGCACCTAATAGCATTGTACAAAAAATCACACAAACACATAGGAAACTACATTAACATTCTTCTTTAATGTTTAACAACCTATAACCAGTACAATCAAGAATAAATAACTTTTGCACAAGTGGTGCGCACAAAACAGGATTGTCAAAAACTAACACAAACACATAGCAAACTACATTAATTATATTATTTCATGTTTGACTAACTATAACCATCCCAATAAAGGTTAAATAAGTATACCACAAGTGGTGCGCACAAAACAGGATTGTACAAAAACTAACATAAACACATAGCAAAATAAATTCATATTCTTATTTAATATATCACAACCCACAAGCCTTACTAAGAACCTTAAATAAGAATAACAAAAATCCTGGGATTGTACAGAAAGAAAAAAAAAATATAGAAAAAAATAACCATAACTGATACAATACAGCCAAATTCATAAATTTTTTACTTATTTAAAACACATTTCCCTCAAACAACATTTTCTATTTTATATTACAACAGATACTGCGTGAAGACAATCGGACGAGGACTTTCTCCACAGGACCAGACCATCGGACGAGGACTTTCAACACAGGACCAGACCAGCAGACGAGGAATTTCAACACAGGACCAGACCAGCAGACAAGGAATTTCAACACAGGACCAGACCATCGGACGAGGACTTTCACCAAAGGACCACAACATCGGACGAGGGCTATCGCCACAGGACCACACCATCGGACGAGGGCTATCGCCACAGGACCACACCATCGGACGAGGGCTATCGCCACAGGACCACAACATCGGACGAGGGCTATCGCCACAGGACCACACCATCGGACGAGGGCTATCACCACAGGACCACACCATCGGACGAGGACTTCCAACAGAGGACCACACCATTGGACAACGATTTTGAACCGAGGACCAACAAACATTCGGATTTAAATCACACTTCAACCAAGGTACAGTATAAAAAGTACTAAAGTATAAAACTAAAGAAACTGCTTTCAGTTGCATCCGTGTCAACAGAAAAATCAAAAAATTATTTTACTATCTCCCTTATTCTATTTAAATTGCTACTATGCAATACATAGCTCAATAACCACATAAATTTTTTTTTTTGCAAAGAAGTTTTGCAGTGGTAAATATCTATCCACAAACAACGTTTTTAATAAATAAAACCATTATTTTAAAAAAATATGTTACATGCTTATTTACAGCAGTATTCCATTGGCCAAATTCTAAGCCAGTGAGGACAGGAATTATAAATTTAACTAAATATAAATGATACATTAATGATTTGCCTTTTATTTCACCAATTGTGCACAAGAATCTTTAACAGGAATTACAAATTAAAATATACACAATTACATTTATTTTTTTTACTTTACAGATTAATATGGCTGATAACGAGACCAAAGAAGAGAAGAAAAGACGTCAAACTAGAGAAAGACAAGAGAGATGGGCCGCCCAGCAGACACCGGAGGAGAAAGAAATTCGACGAGAAAAAGAACGCAAAAGACTTGCAAATAAAAGAATATCAGCTGCAAAAATGAAAGATACAACCAAAAAAAATAAAAAGATAATAAAGCATTTACAAACTGTTCCTAAAACATCAGATGACATTTTACAAGATACCAGTCAAGACAGACCAAAAAAAGCAACTACAAAAACAAAGCATTTACAAAATCTTACTAAAAACTTACAGGACATTTCAACCAAACAAGGACAACATATACCAAGAAAATCCACGAAAAAAACTAAACATTTAGAACCTGTTGTTGAAACATTTCATGACTTTTCACCTGATGAATATGAAAGTCAACATCCGATATGCTTTGCAAATTGTCCTTTACTCAAGTCTTTAGCAGTAGAGGTTCATAGTTGTGGGGACATGAGTACTCAATGTCAATTTTGTGAGGCTTATTATTTTAAACAGGAGAGACCCAGAGATGGACAATTTATTAGTTGTTGTCAAAAAGGAAAGTTCAAACTTCCAGAAAGGAAACAATTTCCAACCTATTTACAAAATATTATGACTGAACCTACTTTTCCAAATTACAAAAATTTTAAGACAAACATAAGATCCTACAATAGTGCCATATCATTTGCATCTATGGGGGCAACATTGGCTGCTAATGTACCAGGACATGGTCCTTACTGTTTTAAAGTCCAAGGACAAATTTATCATCGGACTTCACATTTACATCCAGAGGAAGGAGAGCAAAGAAAATTCGCTCAACTATATGTCCTAGATACAATGGAAGCTGTTGACCAACGTATGCAGATGGAAGAAAATAAAAAATGCTTACCCAGTGTTTTTATAGAGCTAAATAACATTATGGACAACAATCCCTACAGTAAAGCTTACAAAAAATTGGCAGAAGTAGAAAATTATCAACTACTTCATGCACAAAGACATCAATTACCCATGCCAAAGGTTAATATGGTGCTTAAAAGAGACAGACATAGTTATAAACGTCGTTATAACTTGCCAACATCAAATGAGGTTGCAATGGTCTTTCAGAATGATGAAGGAGAACCACCATTTCAAAGAGACATTAGAGTATATCCCAGAAATGAGGAGCAACCATTTATTAATATTAATATCTTAAGTCCAAATTTAGATCCAATGACATATCCCATCTTTTTCCCACATGGAGAAGCAGGTTGGCAACCAAAATTAACCCTTCCCAGTTACCCAAATGCTAAAGCCAGAATCTGAAATAATGTTTCTATGCTTGAATTTAAAGTAGCTCAAATTGCCATTCGAGATGAATTTAATCCAATTTTATGTGGTGGGAAACTAACACAACAATGGATTATTGATTCATATTTGCAAGTTGAGGCAAATAATTTAAACTTTATAAAATATCAACAAGATAAACTACGTGTAGAACAATATTGTGGACTCATGGACTATGTTGCTGACGTGGCTACAAGCAGAGACATGACAGCTGGCAAAGCCATCATTTTACCATCTTCCTTTCAAGGATCTCCTCGAAATATGAGAGAAAGATACAATGATGCTATGGCTATTGTGACAAAATTTGGAAAACCAGATTTATTTGTGACATTTACATGTAATCCACAATGGCCAGAAATTAATCAAAATCTACTTCTTGGACAAAGTGCTTCAGATCGACCAGATTTAGTAGCCAGAGTTTTTAAGATCAAATTAAATGAATTAATACGTGACTTCACTATAAATCAGTTATTTGGCAAATGTCTTGCTTATGTATATACCATTGAATTTCAAAAAAGAGGCCTTCCACATGCACATCTTCTCATAATACTTCAAGAGAAAGATAAATTAGATACTTCGGACAAAGTGGATGCAGTCATAGTTGCTGAACTACCAGATCCAGAACTATATGGTAGACTATATGAGATTTTTACTCATCGCATGATTCATGGACCCTGTGGAGACCTTAATCCACAATCACCATGTATGGAAAATAATCAATGTTCAAAAGATTTTCCAAAAGATTATAGAGACAAAACATATGCAAATTGTGATGGATATCCACTTTATAAAAGAAGAGAAGGAGATAGTGCCATTATTCGTGGAAAAAAAGTGGACAATAGATATGTAGTACCCTACAATCCACATTTACTCATGAAGTACAACGCCCACATCAACGTAGAAGCCTGCACTTCCATCAAATCCATTAAATATGTCTACAAATATATTTACAAAGGTTACGATGCAGCTACTGTAGTCGTCAAAAGTGCAGACAACCCTGAAAGTAGTGAGTTAGTACATGATGAACTTGCATCTCATGTAGATGCTCGCTATGTCAGTGCGCCAGAAGCTATGTGGCGGCTTTTAAAATTTGAAATGCATGATAGATCACATGCAGTATATAGGTTAGCAGTACATTTGCCACAACGACATTTAGTCTATTTCCATGCTGGAAATGAAATGAATGCATTGGCCCAAAGTGAAGATCGTCACACTACACTAACTGCATGGTTTGCATTAAATTCCACTGATGCTGAAGCAACACAATACTTATATATTGAAATTCCATATCACTATGTTTTTGTGAATGGATTATGGAGAGCAAGAAAAACCAGAGGCAATAAAATAATTCCACGAATTTACACAGTCAGTCCAAGAGATGTTGAACGTTTTTGCTTACGGATATTACTTTTAAATGTTCCAGGAGCACAACGTTTTGAACAATTAAGAACTGTTAATGACATTGTATATGAATCCTTCCATTTAGCTGCAAGACATAGAAACTTACTCGCTGATGATACAGAGTGGGAAAGATGTTTAGAAGAAGCAGCACAATGTCAAATGCCACGACAGATGAGAGAACAATTTGCTTTTATTTGTATCTTCTCAAATGCTCCAAATGCATTAGCTTTGTGGGAGACTTTTAAAAGTAATATGGTTGAAGACTTTATGCGACGATACAATGAACCCATTGCACACTTAAAAGCGTTAATGGAAATTCAAGAAGTCTTTTTAACTCATGGATTAAGTTGTGCAAGTTTTAATTTGCCTGATCCAGGTCTTATAGATGACATTAAGTTTGAAGACTATGACATTCAACTACAAGCAGAAAGAACAGAAGAAAGACTTGCAACTTTAAATACACTATAATTGCAAGCATTTCATGCCATTAAAAATGCTATAGATGATGACATGGTGACAGAGCGTTATTTCTATCTTGATGGACCTGGCGGATCAGGAAAAACATATTTGTACAATTTATTAATGAGTTCAGTACGAGCACAAGGAAAAATAGCAATGGCGTTTGCCACTACTGGAATTGCTGCACTTTTATTAGAAGGTGGAAGAACTGTTCATAGTGGATTTAAACTGCCAGTGCCTATTTTAGAAAATTCTGTGTCAGATATTCGCATGACATCCTTACAAGCAAAGAAATTGAAGAAATGTAAATTAATTATAATAGATGAGGCCACAATGATGTCATGCTATGCCCTCCAATGTATTGACCGTTTGCTTCGTGAAGTCATGGATAATATTTTTCCATTTGGTGGAAAGGTAATGTTGTTGGGTGGCGATTTTAGACAAACATTACCTGTCGTTGTACATGGAAATCGAACAGACATTATTGAAACATGTATAAAGTCAAGTACAGTATGGAAACATTTTACCCATCTTCAACTGCAACTAAATATGAGATCAGAAGGCCAAACTGATTTCAATGATTGGCTTATTAAAATTGGAGAAGGCAGAACAGAAAAAATACTACATTTACCTGACGACACTGTAGAGATCCCACCTCATATGATTTGTCAACAAGATATTATATCGGCTATATTTGAAGGGAGCATAAATAACGAAGAATATTCCGAGCTTGCCAACCAAGTTATACTGACGTGTAAAAATAAAGATGCATTAATACTCAATAATGAAATCTTAAAAAAAATTAATGCACCACAAAGAAATTATCACAGTGCTGATTCTGTACTTGCTGATGACAATGAAAGTCAGGCAAACTTTTCAACTGAATTCATTAACTCTTTAACTCCTTCTGGAATGCCACCACATATTTTGCAGCTAAAGAAAGGTGCAATTATCATGTTACTGCGAAATATGAACCCCAAAAAAGGCCTATGCAATGGCACAAGCTTAATTGTTCAACAATTAAAGGACCATTTTATAGATGCTGAAATTTTAACTGGGACCCATAAAGGAGAGAGAGTTTTCATACCAAGAATAGATTTAGCACCAAGTGAAAGTAGTCTCCCTTTTATACTTCAAAGAAGACAATTTCCCATTATTATGGCATTTGCCATGACCATTAATAAATCACAAGGTCAAACTTTGAAATCTGTGGGTATTAACTTGGAAGAACCAGTTTTTGCACATGGTCAATTGTACGTTGCGTTGTCACGCTGCAAAAATCCACAGGCTATTAAAGTTTACATTGAAAACAATGAAAGTCAAGGTGATTTATTAGAAGATGGACGTATTTTTACTAAAAACATTGTCTACTATGAAGTACTATAACTTTGCAGGATACAAACTAAAGCCATGCAAACATTTTGGAAAAACATTCAAAAATACAAAACAATTGGTTGTTTAATTCAGTCATAACTAATGGAAGTCATGTTTATGGATAATTCGCCTCACAAAATACTTAACTTGCATTTCTATGAAAAATGATGTTCAAATGTTAAGTCACTATGTTAATGTTTCTAATGTTACAAGTTTAAAAACAATATTTTCAAGTTATTTCATCCAACATATTACAAAGTTCATGTTAAGAGCTCAAGCACCTTTTAAGTCACAATGTAAATATTCTTTGTTATCTTAACATTACTACCTATATTAATGTTTATCGCCAGTTTATGTGCTCAGTAATGAATTACTTTAATTACGTACGGTTTAAGGAGAGTTTTTACTGTATGCCTTCCTCTACATTCAATGTATATTAAACTTAACAATTATTCTGATACAAATTGCATGTTAATACTGATTAATTTAAAGTTAAACTGTTTTTACATTCAAATGTTAATACTTTTAATTCAAAATTATGTTACAAAATGTATTTACTATGTTCCTGTTTATAATGTTCAAAATTAGACAAATGTTTTGCAAAAATTCCAAAGTTACATAAAAAATAAAGTTCAATTTTAAAAATATATACTTTCAAGGTTATTGCTTACATATATTTTAAACTTCATGTTAAAATTCGGCACGTTTCAAAAAGTCTTTTTACTTTTTACTTTTCTCTGGATTCTATGTATATTAAAGTGAACAATTCTTCAGATATAAATTTCATTTTAAAAAACCATTACATCAACGTTTTACAAAAATACATGTTCATATCACAATACTTACAAGGGTCAAAAATATATTTCAATAACTAAACAACTTCACAAACATATACATCACATTGCCGTCATTTTTTGACGGGCAAGTCGCTAGTAATAAATAATGAACTGCACCATTACATCCTTTCTTCTCTCATCTCCTATGTGTTGTCTGCATAATACTGTATATGTAATATGTCTAAATATTTGTTTATTGCTATTATTGTTTAAAGGGACTCAGAAGTCAAAAATAATATTCATGCATTTAAAACAGCAGTTTTTAAATGTTACAAAAAATGTATTAGCAAGAAAAAAGTTTAAAATGTTTTAACCACTGTAAAAACTGCCTTTGCAACAAGGTCAGGAATTCCTTTTGAAAATAACCATGATTAGGCTGTATCAGGTGTGGATGGATTGACTCATTTTTCTTAGAGCCATAATGCAGTGCTCTTACAGTCTAATTACAGTTAATGAAAACGAAGCCTGGGCTTTGCTGAAAAAAAAAGTATTTTATAGCATTCACTTTTCATGCTAGAAACAATATTGTAAAAGAGCACAAAGGATTTAAATTCATTATTGCAAAATTTAAGATTTCAGCATTCCTTAAACATCTTTGACTGTGTAAAATGGATGTCGATCTTCCACTATGTGTAGTAATGAACATTTATTCAATTGATGGCTAACATTTGCATGAATTTCAGGTATAGGTATATAAACACATCTTCTGTGCTCACTGCTGCTGCTGCATGAAACATCTACGGACATCTTTTTATAAAAAGAGTAGAATTCTAGTTGAAACTAATTAATGACGCTAATGAATTGGCAACATATTGTGCTATGATTTGTTCATCTTCGTTTTTGCTAATGTATAGTATAGTGGTTTATTTTTGAATGCTTGATTCATTATTAATAAGATCTGCTTTGTAGATATATATTAGCTTGTACTGCTTCTGCTTGGAGGTTGTTTCCTGTAAACATTCCCTTTAAAATATAAGTGATGTATGGAATATGCAATATTTAAGAATAGATATATACATATTAGTAGTAAATGTGCTGTAAAAAGTCTAAAGATGCACAGTCATACCGAGAAACTTGAGTAAAACTAAATATGCAAATAATTGTCTGACAGAAACTTCAATTTCAAAATATATTAAAGCAGCAACTCTTTGTATGACACTGGAATGCACCCATGGTGAATTTTGGCCTTCATCTACTAGACCTCAGCTTAGAGAGGCAGTAGAATTTTGAAACAATGTTTAATTAAAGGATAACACTGTTATTTGTATTATAATAAAAAATGAGGTAAAATATGCATATAGTGTGTGTAGTATTTTATATTAAGTTACATTAATTTTCACTGCGTCTGCACATTTACAATTACCCTTCTCCGCCCATGCTCAATTGCAAGCTGTGTTCACCATTCACAGTAGAAAACTGTGAAAGTGGGTGAAGAGCTGGAGCAGATTTGCGGCTCTCCTTGGACCTTATTATAATAAGGCAATGTGACAGACTCAATGAAGCAGTGAAACACTATAGAGAAGTGAGGAATTAGGGCTTATATGTAGAGGAGTTTTTTCTAGGGTTAATTTTGTTAATGATACACAATTACCCACACTGACCAAGATGTATTAAAGGGTTAGATGATGGCAAGGAAAAGTACACTAGATTCATTGTGCTGTTGTTCCAAGGCAATTCTCACAAATCACCTTGCAATATGCTGAAGAGATACCAGCTACTGCAATATAAATGGCCACTGTAGAGCTATATTTACTTTATACTTTTTTGAAGAGCTATACTCAAACATAGACAAACTGTTTTCTTAATGTAAGCAAATAATATCTTTTATATGCAATTATACTAGTGTAGACTTTGGCCATTTAAGATGCCTGTGATCCATTTCCTCAGGTGGGAAGTGTCTTCAAATAAAACAGTCAGTGCTTTCAAAAGAACTAATGACAATGTAATTAGTTTAAAATGACACACCCTCTTGAAAAAGTAGTAGACCATTACATAATTAGCTCCGCCCCATGGTAGCTAAGAGCTGTATTGTAACCTGAAATAAGAACTGGATTGTAACCTGAAAAGACAAGTTAGTTATATTCCTTATTTAGCTGACATGAGCCCTTCACATTTAGGAGACAGCAAATAACAGAGGTATGTTTCCGCCTTTATTGGGCCTCAACAGTGAGGTGTAGCTGAACTCCCTAAGGCACAGTGAGCAAGGTGTCCACGTCTGGAGCCCCTATAACCCTTAGGCAGACTGAGCAATAAGGGTCATTTGAATAAACAAAAAAGCAGTCAGAGGCACTCAATCAGAGCACAAACTAACCTTAATAGGTTTGTTCTAGGTGCAACTTATTTTGCTATTTCTCCTGTTTAGGGTAGAATCGACTGGTATTTCAGGGCTGGATAACCAGACACATATTCTACATATTCTCCCTATGATGAGCACAAGTGAGCTGAAAGAGATTGCTCTCAGAGTGGGTTATCATGCCCTTAGAACTAACCTATTATGGTTAGTTCATTCTCTGATTGAGAACCTCTGACTGGTTTTTGTATTGTAACCTGCTTGCAGCTGCACCATTGGCCCCACCCTATGACAGTGCATGAACTATAATAGTTCCGCCCCCTTTACTCAACATGCTCAGTCTGAACCTGAGTCTGACTGGTCAGTCTGTTCTTTTAGTCCAGCTTCTGGATAGAGCTGACAAAGACCTTTGTAGGCACATGTAGATGGAGATAAACAGCTCTGCTTGAGGGGAATACTTACACAGTCAAAAGTAAGAAAAAAAATTAGATTTTACTTTTTTTAAACTGCAAACTATTTTTAATGCCCAACAAACACCTGACTTTTACTTGTAAATGCACTACAGTGGTCCTTTTTTAAATGTTCTATATCATTTTTACTGTATAAGGTTGCAGATGTAAGATGCTTCACAGGGGTTTTGCAATATCCCTCCTGTACAATTCCAGTGAAAAATTATTTAAACTCTGACTAGGGTTAATGAGCCAAGAGCTGCAAGAATTAAAATTTGCCGATTTTAACATGTACACTAACACATAGACTCTCACCTGGGCACACTAAGCCATTCAAAATCACACTAACAGTCTCACACAGAGACATAATGACAAACTCTTACTCATAAGTGACATATTCAGACTGTCACTTTGAGGAGCGGATGCTGATTCACCCAGACATACTCATAGTGAAAGACACACTTATAGCCCTATTAAATTTCAGCCCCATAAGTGCAACATGAAGCTTGCAGCGGCTGCGGGCTTGAAATTCCCTCGTGTTACTGTGCAATTAAATTAGAACAGGCTGCGAGTTACGAGTTTGAGATGCAAACCCGTAAACCAGTTGTTGGCCGTCAGACTTGCGTTTTTGCTGGTGATCAATTAAGCAAATCCGTAGTTATGGGTTTAGATGGAGCCAATGGAGGTTGGCGTTCCAAGTCCTATGGGCTTCAATTAAAAGTTACGATCAGACTAACATTCCATTCATAATGCAATATTAATAAAGCGACAAATATTATATTCTATTACATGCGGGTTACATTATATGTATTAACACATTGATTGCCGGGATCAATCTAAGGCATAAAATATACATGAAATAAAGTATTTTATTGGGCCGATTTGCGGGCTTGAGAATGTTGTACTATTAATTCTAAGACCTAACATCACTTTCAATTTTAATAAATGTACAGTAGTGTGATTTTATTCACAGTACAAGTGCTATGTATTGAACTTTACTCCCTTTGCGAGTCCTCCCCACCACTCGTAGGGCTTTGGGCTACATTTGCATGTTACCGGCTTGCTCGCGAGTGACTTTGTTGAAATGTAATAGCATGATTGGAATTGTAGCAGTTACGGGCTTGAGGGATCAAAGGACTTACGTCCGCGAAGTTCAATGTTGCTCTGCCCATACGCTTTTTTCACAGCTAACCCGCAGATCAACAACCGCCTACATTACAGGGATAATTTAATAGCCATGGGCCTTACTTTCTACAATGCTAAACGTAGCTCAAATTTAATAGTTCTATTAGAGACCCAAATTTCTAAATTGCTAATGCTGCTACTGCACAACAATTTTATTTCAATATGATTTAAAGGGGAATTATATACTTACAGGCCTGGATTTACAGTCGAGGACTCCACAGACAAAGATTCATTATGTGCCTTCTTTCATACAAAAACAATATATTTTCAGTATTAAAGTTTGTTAATTATACCAGAAAAGAAAAATAGTATAGCAAACTAAAAGGGGCCACATGAGAAACAAAAACTGAAACCAAAAAAGTTGCTTAAATAGTGACTATTGTAGGAAGCTTAACTGTTACTTTGTTGTGAAACATTAGCAGGTTATCAGATCCAATAACTTGACTAATTATTTAACAGACAATTAATTCACTTTTTCTTATTTATTATGTTGTCAAAATAATAGGTAGTGGCTGTTTAATAAATGTTAATGTGAACAATGATATGCCAAAGAGGCACTTAAATTAGAAAAGGACAATGACAGAAACACTATAAATATATACATTATTTGCAACATTATAGAATATTTCATCACTCACTATTTTAACCCTTTATATGGCGAAAGTGTCATAGCTGCTATTTTGTTTCTACTAGCAGAAATGGAGCTAAAGTACAATTAATATCATGTAAATAACCTACTGGTATGGTCTCGTGCCTATAATTTTCCACTCCTCCTCCTGTACAAAGCTACTATCAGCTGCTCTTCATATCCAACCTGAGAATTTCAGTTGCACATGACAAATCTCTGATTTTTAACTCAGCAATCCCACCCAGATGTCTTAGCGATTCACCCCAGTGTTAGCCAATGGAATTCTAGGAGTTGTGGTTATTTTGCCTGTAGGTGATATTATTCATATGAAAATAAGACTTAAAACTCCAAATATGTATTATATAGGGAAGAGGAAGTGTTTTGATGAGCAGCAATATTTAACTAATCAGAGAGAAGCTTTGCTAATACCCCTCAATTAGCAATTAATGAAAAGAGTTCAGATATTTCAGTGCTAGCAAATGGCACTCTCTACAGGCAGACACTCCTGGGCAGAGGACAACTCTTTTTAAGAAAACATTATGATAACACTAAAATGTAATCTTTATCATGTCAAATCCGCCACCATTAATATTTATGGATTGTGATATGAACCTGTGATCCTATATGTAAAGAATGTTGAGATCAGTCATTCCAAGTCAATCATATATCAAAGGAATAGCCTATGACCTCGGTGGGTCCTCCTGCCTGGAAGGCTCTTTAGCAGCAGCACCAAAGCTAACTAAAGTTTCTACAATAAATAGGAAGAAACAGAAAGTAGAAGTATAGAAGAGTAAGCCTACTTAAATGATATACATTTAAAAACACTAATCCTATATACAATGTTCCTTTCTCAGGAGAAGAGTCAAATGATCATAGAGCTATGATTATCCCATAGGTCATAACAATGGGAAAGGGTTTCAATAACCTAATCCCTAATCCAGATGCAACAATATGACAAGATCTGGGTTATTATACCTTGAACCTGGAAGACATCACTTCTATCTGCATCTATTCACAGCATACTTCCTTGTGCTCAACTTGTTCAACTTTTTAAAGGGGCAGGACTTTTTTTTAAAAATGTATACAGTATTTTTTTTATTTCTTTCTAGCCTATTATGAAGTAAACATCAGTTTATTTCCTCAGTCTCATTTTAAAATACATCTACTACACCATCATATCATTTATACCATATTTGCTTAACAAGTTTGTTGTATTATTATCTGGCTTCATCCATTTGCCTGTCGTCTGATAAATATAAACGGTAAGTATCAGAGGTGGATTCATTTATATTTTATTTGTAATTCAATAGTATATACCATTTAAACTTTCATACCACATATCTGTGACTTAAACATATAATGAGTTATAACTTGTTTATTTGTTGATATTTTTCATCAGGCAAACTTCTTATTGGTTACTGGGTGTTTGGACGTAAACAATTGTGATCAATCTTTTTTGCAATGAAATTACTCCATGAATCATTCCTTCCTTTATTTGGATGGTACTTAAGAAAAGCACTTTACCATTAATTCAGCTACTATGTTTTGGTTGTTCAATATTGTATCAATCAATTTGGAAAGCCCAGTTATAGTAATGGATGCACATAGATATCCAATGTATTTTGATACATGGCAGACAAATGTAGTCAGGGGTTTTCTATCTTGTTAAAATTGAGATATGACAGAAATTAGCAATATGTAATTGAATCTAAAAAAGGTTGTATCACTTGGTACAAAGAGATAAGGACAGTTCTAAATGACATGTAACTTTAGTATCTGTTACAAAGGTTATATAAAGAATAATAATAAATGATATTAAAGACTGTGAAACAAATATGTTATGTCATCAAAACAACATTTAACTATTAAGTGCTGTTTTCATGTATGTTTATGTATTATTATTGGTTTAAGGTATCATGCTAGATCAGACCACATGTTGTATGTGCATACACTATGAGCATTGGCACTGTTCACCTATGTTTATTACATGTCTTCCTGTTACATGTCATTTGGAAGGAATCACATGATTCTTGACAATAAAAGAAGCCATAGCACTACGGAATATGTTGGCGCGTCACAAATAAAGGAAATAAAAATAATATTAATATTTTCTTTGTGCAGTGACTATAATTGGAAGCTATAAAATAATGTAGATCATTGTTATGTGAAATTCTTAAAAAAATCAAACAGTAATTGATGCTGTCATCTACTATTTGTTGAACTATCAACATATGTACATTTATGTTATGTTGCTGATGTGCATTCTATATGGTTCACTTACAGTATCTGGTAGCCTTCCTTGGAGAGCTCTGTAATTTTTAATTTCAGAGTTACTTGAAAACTACAAAAATAACTAAACTAAAGGGGGCAAGTGAAAAGCCCTACTTCCTCCTCCTCTTGGTCACAGTGAATGAGAAGCAATAGATTGGGCAGTTGGGGTCAGTGTAGCAGCACATTGGGGTGACCTCTCCTCAGGTGTGGTGAATTGCTGCTGCAGCATTTCAAGTAAAGAAGTCCCCCAGTCTGACCAAGTCCCTGTTGATGGACTGGGCCATTTCCTGTTGCTGCAATCTGTTGCATTCTAGTTCAACTTTTAGTTGCTATTGATGCCTCATGTTGTTGCTCCAGATTGGTCTCACCTTTCTCTGAAAGGCCTCCACCACCTCAAAATGTCTGCCCATGTCCTCATGATGCTACCCTACTATCAAGTTATTTTATCTCAGATGTGGGAAAGAGTAGCTGTTGGGAAATGCCAGCAGTTGTGATGGTTGTGGGGTGCTGCTGCAGCCAGTGCTAGTGGTGGTGGAGGAGCAAGGTCCTGAGAGCCCTGGTCTAGGTCTATGTAGACTGACTGGTCCCTGGGTGAACAGCCTGGAGAGGTTCTATTTGGGGAAGAAAGGGGAAAAGGAACAATTCAGTGTGTGTGTGGGGGGGGGGGGGGGTTCGCTGGAGCGAAGGCCCAGGCATATCAGAATCTAGGTTGCAATCTTGCAGATGTATCCATGGTTTAGCCCTATAATTTTGTTCAAACATGGATTTGTAAATTATAGAACTGTTCTCATAATATGGATTTAGTCATCACAAGTAATATTGATATAATATCAAATGTAAAAATAGGGGAACCCTTGGGGAACAGTGATCACAACACAGTCTCATTTGAGATTGAATACAAAAAACAGAGTTGTAAGGGGCCAACAAAAACTCTAAATTTTAAAAGGGCTAACTTTAATGGGCTACGGGCAGCAATACAACATATAGACTGGGACAAAGAACTTACAGGTAAGAATACTGAAAATAAATGGACAACATTCAAATCCTTACTAAATAAACATACTCATCAGCATGTACCATGTGGAAATAAAATAAATAGGAGTAAATCACATCCCATGTGGCTTAACAATGACTTAAAGATCATGATGAGGAAAAAGAAGTATGCATTTAAATTATACAAGAAGGAGGGAACAGAGGCATCTTTATGTGACTATAAGGAAATCAACAAGGCTTGCAAAAGGGCTATTAGACTGGCTAAAATAGAAAATGAGAAGTCAGTTGCAATGGAAAGTAAGACTAACCCTAAAATATTTTATAAATATATTAATGGGAAGAAGGCCAGGAAGGAATCGATAGGACCATTACAATGTGACACAGGCCATCTGATAATTAGTGACCAGGAAAAGGCAGATGAGCTAAATAGGTTCTTTTCTTCGGTTTACACAAGGGAGGTACCAGTCGTTGGGACACTGCAACATAATGGGGCTACACTACCTTCACTAAATAATTGGTTAACGCAGGAAGAAATACAAAAGAGGTTGGAGAAAATAAATGTTAATAAAGCCCCAGGTCCTGATGGAATACATCCAAGGGTACTGAGGGAGCTGGGTTCTGTAATAGCCAAACCATTATATCTAATCTTTAAAGACTCGCTCACTACAGGGTCTCTACCAGATGACTGGAGAAAAGCAGAGGTGATACCTATATTTAAGAAGGGATCTAGAGCAAATCCGGGGAATTATAGACCAGTGAGCCTCACTTCTGTAGTTGGGAAGCTTTTAGAAGGGTTAATAAGGGACAGAATACAAGAATATGTCTATTTGAACAGGATCATAGGTAGCAGTCAACATGGATTTATGAAGGAAAGGTCGTGTCAGACCAATCTAATTAGTTTTTATGAGGAGGTTAGTAGGAACTTGGATCAGGGCAACTCAGTGGATGTAGTCTTTTTAGATTTTTCAAAGGCATTTGATACAGTGCCACATGGAAGACTAGTGAGCAAACTAAGGGATACAGGAATTGCAGTAAATATCTGCTCATGGATCGAGAGCTGGCTAAAAGACAGGAAGCAAAGGGTTGTTGTAAATGGAACATACTCCGATTGGTCTAATGTGATAAGTGGGGTTCCTCAGGGCTCAGTATTGGGTCCTCTCCTTTTTAACATATTTATTAATGACATTGAAGTAGGACTCGAATGTAGTGTCTCCATTTTTGCTGATGACACTAAGTTGTGCAAGGTAATAAAATCAGATAATGATGTACTTTCCCTACAAAAGGATTTGCATAAATTAGAGAAATGGGCGGCTAAATGGCAGATGAGATTTAATACAAATAAATGTAAGGTTATGCATTTGGGAAGGAAAAATAGCCAAGCAATCTATAATCTTAATGGAGCAAATCTAGGGGTATCAGATATTGAAAGGGATTTGGGAGTACTAGTGGACAACCACCTAGGTAACAGCGCTCAAAGCCAAGCAGCGGCTGCAAAGGCAAATAAAATATTAGCATGTATTAGGAAGGGTATAGAAGCCAGGGAAGAAGATATAATTCTGCCACTATACAAATCTCTAGTACGCCCTCATTTGGAATATGGAGTACAATTTTGGGCACCACCTCACAAAAAAGACATCTTAGAGCTGGAAAAAGTACAGAGAAGGGCTACAAAACTAATAAGGGGAATGGAGGGGCTAAGTTATGAAGAAAGACTAGCAAAATTAAACTTATTTTCGCTAGAAAAAAGGCGTCTAAGAGGAGATATGATTACGTTATTTAAATACATCCAGGGTCCATATAAGGCTTTGTCAAGTGAGCTTTTTGTAGCAAGAGATTTTCAACTGACAAGAGGACATCCGTTGAGGTTAGAGGAAAAAAGATTTCACCTTAAACAAAGAAAAGGGTTCTTCACAGTTAGGGTGGTTAAACTGTGGAATTCTCTACCAAAGGAGGTGGTGACAGCGAATTCGATAGACAACTTCAAAAAGGGGTTAGATATATTTCTGAATAAAGAGGGCATTCAAGGCTATCCTAGATAACTAGCGAAGGAATATTGATCCAGGGAGAAATTTGATCGCTAGTTTCTGGGGTCAGGAAGGAATTTTGCTTTTTTTCCCCCTTATGAGACAATTGGCAAAGTTTCAATGGGGTTTTTTTTATGTTTGCCTTCCTCTGGATCAAATAACAATAATTAACAATTAACAATAATAATAAATAGTCCAAATTAAAAAGATCAATAGAGATCTAAAAAGGTTGAACTTGATGGACTAACTCTTTATTCATTCTCCAATACTATACTATTAATAATTATTTAATCAATAATTTAATTAATAACTAATCCGCATATTGCAGATCAGAGGAGATCTTAACAGGTTGAACTTGATGGACTGAAAGTCTTTTTTCAACCTTAATTACTATGTAACTATGTAACTATGTAATAAAATGTTTGTTATTTTCCATATTACATCACACATTGATGTCTGCATTCCATGGCACCATTAGCAATTCCTGATGGTCTTCAGCTTGATTGTACATTGGAATTCTATATTGCAGCTGAGTGATTCATTGCTATTTGAGACAGCATATATCAGTGATTAGGGGTTTTGGTTAGTACTGAAAGCTCAAGCTCACCTTGCAGGGCCACAGGCTGATGGCATTTCCACCATGATGGTTATGGTTATCGTGCTGCTCAGGAGTTTCTCCCACTCATTATCTTCACTACCTTGGGGGACCCCAACCAGTAGCTCTTGCTTTGGCAGCTTACTCACCCATCTCCCTCATCGTGATGGACCAGCCTTCGTCATATCAGTGCTTGACATTCTTAACGACCATTTTAAACTCTCTCACTGATTTAACCTCTGCTGTCACTTCTCTCCACATATTTTCCCTCTGACCAATTCTCTCTACCTCCACCTGTTTTTTCTCATTCTCTTGTATGTTGTGCCTGGGGATCTCCCTGTGTATACTCCTCTATCTCTGAGGGCCGTGGAACCCCCTCACACCAACCTCAATCACTGGCCCTTGTGTGCCGGAGCTACATTAGAGAAGTGCTTATTCCTGCCTCTTCACTAGCTGCCCTCCTCTCCCCTCTCCTCTCCTCTTCCACTCATCAATCCTCCCCCTCTTATTTCTCCTCCTCTCCTTCAATTCCCTGGGTCATCCTCTACCTCCGTTTCTCCTCCTCTCCCCACTCCACCTTTTCTACTCAGGTCTATCCTCTACCCACAAAGATTTCTTACAGCTACAGCTCTTAAGTTTGCACGGATTTAAATGTTCATTTTAGAATTTTGCTACTTAGCCCTGTCCCATCAGGGGTGTCAAATGTATGTTTGTGAGTTATTTAGTTGTTAAGTATAGCCATGAGATCCAAAGGGGTAACCAGAAATCCCTAAAAGTTAATAGGGATGAGAATATGATTATTTATCACTATAATAGTTTTCATAGTGTGTAACGTTGATGTCATTGAGGGGTGTGGATGTGACATCATCGGGGGCATGGCCTAAAAGCAGGAATTAATAGCAGCCGGTAGCCATGATGCAGTTCAGAGACAGCACAGAGAAAACACAGCACAGATAGACATCGACCAAAGTGAGTGAGTGAGACAGAGGGAGTGAGGTACAGAGAGTGAGCCATAGCACAGAGAGACAGACAGTAAAAGTGAGTGTGAGAGAGTGATAGAAAGGTACAGAGAGAGACACAGCACAGAGAGATACAGCACAGAGACATATAGCAAAGTGAGTGAAACACAAAGCGAGAGCACACGCAGAGAGAGCTCAGTGCACAGAGCTCAGTGCACAGACAGAAAGAGAGTATACAGAGTGCATAGACAGAGAGCAAAGAGAGAGAGTGCACATAGAGAGAGAGCACACAGACAGAGTGCACAGAGCGAGAGAGAGTGCATAGAGAGAGAGAGACAGAGAGGAAGGGGTACAGAGCCAACAGTGCACACAGAAAGAGAGAGCGCACATAGAGAGCAAGAGAGAGGGCACCAAGAGAGTACACAGAGAGAGACAGAGTGCGCAGAGACAGAGAACACAGAGAGAGAGAGTGCACAGACAGAGAGTGCAGAGAGAGAGCCACAGACAGAAAGCGCACAGGGAGAGAGACAGAGAGGGGGGGTACAGAGCCGACATACCCACACAGAGGGAGCGCACACATAAAGCGAGAAAGAGCGCACAGACAGCAGAAAAAGAGGGAGTGCACAGAGAGAGAGAGAGAGAGCACAGACAATTCAAGATAACATTCTATAATACCATCATTTATGATGGGCACGTTACTAGTCTCACAAATTGCTCAGTAGGAGATTCCTCTAGGTTCTGGATCTGAGATTTGAATAAATTCTTAAATTTAGTTGTTTAGTGGTTTTGTTTTTGTGTGTACCATGATGTCAAGAGAAGAGGTCAGCTGGACTGACCAATGAATGGATCCCACCTGTTAGGTCTTCTCCTATGCAGAATTCTGTTAAGTGGTGCTAGGGATTCCTGGAAGGAGGCCTACTTCAGGTTCTGGGAAATATGGCATTGGATAAATGACTCTGTCCCAGGGTCTGAATAGGAAATGATTTAAATGCATCATGTTTCCTCAATATGTCTTAAGCACACAGCAATAAGTAGAGAAGAGGTATTAGGTATCCATAAGGTTAGGATAATGTTCTGCTCCCATTTCTCTGAGCTCATGAGCCAACACAGCACTAAGTCTCAGGCAGAAAGCTAATGTTCAATTTGCAAATGTTATGTTGCCTTCGACATTCTCAACCATCAACCAAAAATGGCTGATGCAATATTTAGTCAGGTTTAAAATGTTCTTTAAGAATAAAAATAAAACAGCAACAGCAAAAGCAGCTTGATTTGGTGGTGACAGAGTCCCTTTGAATTTGGGGAATTCCTATGTTTATATTTTAAAGCTGTTGTCACACACAGTAACTGTTTTATGTCCTAGAGATGTGTAGATCAAGAGATAATATTGTATCACTTATTGAGGAAAAGCAGGGTCAGTTAGAGAATCTGGCATCATCACTGATCAATATATGCAGAGTTTTGAATCAGCAAGTACCCTGGAAATGTAGAAAAGCATAAAAATAAAAATATTGCTTTATCCATTTAAATCCCTAAAAAAACAAACACCAAAGGCAATGAACAACCAGGATTTCTTCACCAAAAAAAAGTTATATGATTATAGAGAATGCATTAATCTGTGATATGATGCAGAGAGAGGAGTCAGAGGACTGTGATCAAACTGAAAATAACCAAAAGTAGGAATATTAAATCCTGTACCAGAAAGCTGCTCTCTACAAAAAAAGAATTGCAAGTTTTACTTTCTGATCTGTCAAATTATATTGCATCAATTGGAAAGAGAACAGGTGCTCTAGAAACCAAAACTGATGAAATTATTATATTAATGCAATCTCTTAGTTCATTCAGGATATACAAGACAATGTTATCCATTATATGAAGGAGACATAATGTGAGACTGAAAGGAATATCAGAGAAACGAAGATGCCAGAGACATTACCATGAAAATAGTATAATGGTTACTTCCATATCTTCCTTCTGATGAGATGATCATGGATAGGGTACATGGAGCCCTCACTCCTCCAATACTGAACAAGGCTAGACATATTATTGTGTGTTTTTGTAACTTTTCCACAAAGGAGGCTGTGCTCTGGGCTCGCAGACAAAAGGTCAATTTACATATGAAGGTGAGAGCATTCAGATATATCCAGAACTCTTGCCAGTGACATTAGAGAAGAACAGAAGTTTAATATTACAACAAAAAAAAATACTCATGGGCATTCCTGTTGATCTTCTCCTTCCACAAGTAGTTAAAATTTTCAAGAGCGGCATGCAGCTAATCCAAAGACTGGAGATTATTGCATCTATTTAGTGACACCAAGAAAAGCATAATCTTTGCTCTCCTTTACCACAATGTGAGTGGACCACAATTCAAATAAATTTGCTACTGGGTTGCAGAGATCAGAATTGTCCCATTTGAGATCTTCATGCCTCTGGCAGAATAAGATATGTAATGTATAACAATACAGATACAGAAACTTACAGTTCATGTAGAGTAGGCATGGACATTGTAAAAGATCATTTGGAGGGAGAAAAAATATGTTATAGGGGTACAATAAGGTTGAGGTTATACCAAAAAACTAATAAGGAGATTACTAAAGAAAAATGAGACATTTACCATGACAAGTAAGCTATATCAATATGTGTTGTTCTATTCATGTCAAGTTTAAATGTTATTTTGCATAATGTCAATGAGTTTAATATATTGAATAACAGATGTATAGCTTTTAACTTTTATAGTTGACTGTAGCCTATGGTTATTCTATTGCAGGATGCACAATCGACTACACAACATCCCCTGAAGTTCTTACATTCTAATTTTTCAGAATTGTACTTGTCGTCTAATACTTCAAAAACAAAAGGTACAGCTATACTACAGCATAAATCATTGGGAGCTAAGGTTAAATCCATTCATAGAGATAAGGAAGGGAGATATATAATCATGATATTAGTCATAAAGGGTCAATGCTATACACTGGCTTTGTTTTGCACTCCCAATACTAAATCTATCAAGTATATGCTAAACTTCCTGAATACATTAGAGTTAAAGAGCATGGATGGAGCTCTCAAATTATTATACAAAAACCTGATAGCTCAAGTAAAAATTGTAGGGAATCGTTCACAGAAATTTCCCAATTGCTATGGTTTGCAATTGTTTATTTACAGAAGTTTTTAGTTAGTGAAGACCTTGCTTTTGGATAGAAGTTCACTAACTAAAAACTTCTGTAAAAAATATGCAATTTAATAAGGCTGTAGGTGTTTAACAATGCTTTGATTTTAACCATATGGGGTATTTGAAAATTAGTTAATTAGAGGGCCATTTACCTCACTGTAAGTGCTCTTCATGGTGTGAAAGAGCATAAGATTGTATGGTAAATGCTCTACTTTTTTAATTACACTAATAACAGCTAAGAAATCCAAAGTTTTAAATCTGTTTACATAACATAGTGTATCCTGCCTACTGACAGTTTCATGAATAATAACAGCCAGCCACGCATGGTGTGGATGTATAGCAGGTTTTCTCTGAACTCAGAAATTCAGTGGACAGTTAACCTATTGTTTTTTCATCATTCAGCTGTGTCCTACTCTTCATGACCCTATGGACCACAGCAAGATAGTTACATCTGTCAGCCACTACCCCTCCATTAAGTTCATGTTCATTGCTTCAGTGACCTCATCTCTCCACCTCCACCTCTGTCGTCCCCTTCCCAGCATCAGAGTCTTCTCTAGAGGAATTGCAGTAAATATATGCACATGGATTGAGAGCTCGCTAAAAGACAGGAAGCAAAAGGTTGTTGTAAATAGAACATACTCAGATTGGACTAATGTGGTTAAAGGGGTTCCTCAGGGTTCAGTATTAGGTTCTCTCCTTTTTAAAATATTTATTAACAACTTAGAAGTGGTTTAATAAAGAACCAGAGAAAAACAAAACAATAAATCTTTATTTATATTATTGGAGACAACGTCAAATAACAACTTAGAAGTGGGACTGGAAAGTATTGTCTCCATTTTTGCTGATGACACTAAGGTAAATAAATCAGAAAATTATGTACTTTCCCTCCAAAGGGATTTGCATAAATTAGAGAAATGGGCAATTAAATGGCAGATGAGATTTAATACGAATAAATAAGGTTATGCATCTGGGAAGGAAAAATAGCCATGCAATTTATAAACTTAATGAAGCAAATCTAGGGGTATTAGATATTGAAAGGGATTTGGGAGTGCTTGTGGACAACCACCTACGTAACTGAATGCCAAGCAGCATCTGCAAAGGCAGATAAAATAGTAGCATGTATTCAAAAGGGTATAGAAGCCAGGGGAGCAAATATAATTCTGCCACTATACAAATCCTTAGAATGCCCTCATTTGGAATATGGAGTACAGTTTTGGGCACCACTTCATAAAAAGGACATATTAGAACTGGAAAAAGTACAGAGAATGACAACAAAACTAAAAAGGGGAATGGAGGGGCTAATTTAAATTAAAGTGGAGATAGGATCACCCCATATAAATACATACAGGGTCAGTATAAAAATTCGTCAAGGGAGCATTGTTGCCAAGAGCATTTGTGCCAAGAGGGTTTCAACTGACAAGAGGACATCCTTTGAGGTTATAAGTAAAATGATTCCACCTTAAAAAAAGAAATGGGTTCTTCACAGTAAGGTTGGTTAATCTGTGGAATTCTCTACCAGAGGAGGTGGTGACAGCGGATTCAATAGATAACTTTAAAAAGGGATTCGATATATTTTTAAATAAAAATGGCATTCAGTGTTATCCTGGTTAATTAGAGAGGGAATATTGATCCAGGGAGGAATCCAATCTCCAGTATCTGGGGTCAGGAAGAAATTCATTTTTTTTTCCTTTTGAGACAATCAGCAAAGTTTCACTTGTTTTTTTTTCTGTTTGCCTTCCTCTGGATCAATTAACAATTAATCTGCATATTGCAGATCGGAGGAGATCTGAAAAGGTTGATCTCGAGGGGCTAAAAGTATTTTTTCCCCTCAATTACTATGTAACTATGTAACTATGTATCCGAGGTTACTTGATTTTTCTTCCAGGAATACTGATTCCGGCTTTGGATTAATCCAGTTCGGCCTTACGCATGATATACTCTGCATATAAGTTGAATAAATAAGGTGACAATATACAACCTTGTTGCACTCCTTTTCCAATCTTGAACCATTCTGATGTCTCATGTTGAGTTCTGACTAGGGCTTCTTGGTCCACATACAGATTTTTCAGGAGGTGGATGAGATGATCTGGAACTTGCCAAATTTTGTTGTGATCCACACAGTCGAAGGCTTTAGAATAGTCTATACAGCAGAAGTAAATGTTTTTCTGGAACTCTCTTGCTTTCTCTATTATCCAGCAGACATTAGCAATTTGATCTTTTGTGCCTCTTCCTCTGCGTAGCTCGGCTTGCAAATCTAGTAGTGATCTTAAGAAATACCTTGTTGGCCTGTGAAATGAGTGCAAATGTTTGATAATTGGAGCACTGCCTTTTTTTGGTATTGGGATGTAGACTGACCTATTGGCCACTGTTGAGTTTTCCAAATTTGTTGGCATATGGCAAGCAAATCTTTCACAACATCATCTTGTAGAATTTTGAATAGTTCAATTGGGATTCCATCAACTCCTGCAGCCTTGTTATCAACAAGGAATCCTAGGGCCCATCTCCCTTCACTCTCCAAAAATGTTGTGGCTCTAGCTAATTGGATAAACTATTGAGGTTATCAATGGTGTTAAGATCCTTCCTTTATAAATCTTCAGTGTATTCCTAACAGATCTTCGTCATCTGATCTTCTTCTGTTAAGTCCTACCATTTTTGTCTTTTAACACACCCACTTTGGCATGAAAGGTGCCTTTGTTGTCCTCAAATTTCTTGAAGAGATCTCTTGACTTTTCCATTCTGTTATTTTATTCTATCTCTTTACATCACTCATTGTAGAATGTCTCCTTGTCTCTTCTTGCTATCCTCTGGAATTCTGCATTCAGTTGGACAAATATTTTTCTATCTTGACTACCTTTCACTTTCCTTCTTTCCTGGGCTACTTTCAAAGCCTCATCAGACAGACAATTTGCCTTCTTAGTTCTTTATTTTTGGGATATTCTTTGTTGCTGTTTCCTGGATAATGTTGCAAATTTCAGACCAAAATTCTTCAGTCATACTATCTTCCATGTCTAGTCCTTTAAATCAATTCTTTACCTGCACTGCATATTCACAAGGGATGTTACTCTTTGCTTCTGTTTAAACATTGCAATAAGAAGCTTGTGGTCTGAGCCTCAGTCAGCTCCAGGTCTTGTTTTTGCAGATTGTAAAGAGCTCCTCCATCTTTGACTGCAAAGTATATAGTTTCAATCTGATTTCTATATTGTTCATTTGGTGATGTCCATGTGTAGAATAGTCTCGGAGGCTGTTGGAAGAGGGTTTTTGCTATGACCAGAGAATTATCTTGACAGAATTCTGCTAATATCTAAACTGCTTCATTTTGAACTCCAATGCCAAACTTGCCAGTTATTCCAGGTGTCTTTTGGTTCCCTACTTTAGAATTCTAATCTCCTATGATGATAGTAACATCTTTTCTTGGTGTTATATCTACAACATGTTGAATAGATTTGTAGAGCTGTACAACTTCAGCCTCTTTAGCATCCATGGTTGGAGCATAGACTTGGATCACTGTGATATTAAATGTCTTGAATTTGAATTTAAAATCATTCTGTCATTTATTGGGATGTAGCCGAGCATTGCTTTGGCCACCCTTTGATTGACTAGGATGGCTACTCCATTTGTTCTGCGGGATTCTTGACCACAGTAGAAGATCTGGTTGTTTTCTAAAGCGAAATGTCCCATTCCAGACCATTTAAGTTCACTAATTCCCAGGATATCAATGTTTAACCTGGATATCTCATTATTGACCACATCTAGTTTGCCTTGGTACATAGTTCTAACATTCCAGGTTCCTATGCTGGATTTTCCTTTCCCCTCCAGACGCATCCACAGATGGGTGTCCTTCCTCCTTTTGACCAACCACTTCATTAGAGCTGGGGCTACTTGTACTTTCCCTCTGCTCTTCCTCAGTAATGTGGTAGGCACCTGTGACCTGAGGGGCTCATCTTCTGACAGCATATCATTATGTCTCTGGTTGTGCTTGTCCATAAAGTTATCTTGCAAAGTTATTGGAGTGGGTTGCAGGTTCCTTCTCCAGTCGACCATGGTTTGTCTGATCTCCCTGCCATGACCTACCCATATTGGGTGACCCTACATGGAATAGCTCATAGCTTCATTGAAGTACACAAGCCCCTTTACTACGACAAGATAGCAATCCAGAAGGGAAGTTAACCTATATCTGACCTATTTAGGTGATTCCATCATGCCATACTCTACACAGATAGGTGAAGTCAGGGTTAACCTCTATTTTTCTTTTGCTCACTACACAGAGCTGTAGCATGTGTCTGGCTAGAGGTATATCAGTAACTCATGTAAACACAGTTTTAATTTATTTGATTTCTTAGTGAAAAATGCATTTATTTCAAAAAAAGTATTTCAACATTCTCTTAGGAGATCTACTGTGATGTGATCCAAATTGAACTGAATTAAGTGGACCTTTAAATAAATAGATTATTAAATGGCTATTATAAGTTAAAACTAGAGACTTGCCCGTCAAAAATGATGGAGCAATACAATTTGAAGCTATGGCAATGCTGTTTGCCACACAATGTCAAGCTTTTTGTACTCTGAGGACTTTCGGTGCTCATTGCGAGCCTCTCCTCTGGTGTACTTTTGCTCCTCTGAGCACCTTCAGCACTCATCAGAAAGACAGATACATATGTCTATATTTTTTAAAATAATAATCAATTCATTAATTAATATATTTTACCTATTTGTAATGAATATATCCAGCAATCAATAGCCTGAAGAGCTGACAATCTCTTTTTATTTTAAATGATGGAGAAATAAAATTTGAAGCCATGGCAATGCTGTTTGGCACACAATGTTAATCTTTTTATACTGTAAGGACCTTCGGCACTCATTGCGAGCCTCTCCTCTCTATATATTTTTAAATACTAATTAATGAATTAATTGAATAATAAATTAATATAGTTTACATTTTTCTAATTTATACATGTAACAATCAATAGCCTGAAGAGGTAACAATCTCTTTTTATTGTCCTGCAGCATATAATGTCCAGTTGGACTGTCGCTGGCCTGAGGTGATAGTGTCATGAATGTCCCAACTATGTATAAGAAATAGGCTGCATGCGCGAGGGCAAACTGTTGGTTTATTTGTGTAAAGCGCTACTGTAGATGCATAATGTTGTTAGTTGCAAGTTAGGGTTGTAAAATAGTGTTGTTTCTCTATGTGCTACTCGGTTCGCGAGCATTTGCCGTCCTTTGTAATAGTGTATTTTGTACCTTGTATGTTCCTGAGTGAAAGTGGTACGTGGTTGGCGGGGTTTTGCGCGGTCCAGGGTCATGTAGCCTCGTTTTCATTTTGTTTGGCTGACATTTTTCTTCTCGCTTAGCCGATGTTCAAGTGCTGAAACTTGGGAAAAACAACTTAAATTCTCGTTCCACCTCACTCCCAGATGTCCTGGCTGTTCCCCCGTGCTGTGTGTGTTGTTTTTGTTGAATTTTTTTATTTATTTTTTTGCTTTGCTCGGTTTGGCCGTTAACTTCGTATGTTTCCTATGTCGTATTTTTTTTTTCTAAGTCCCGCATCTGTCAACTGCTTGCAGCTTAAGGCAATACCGCGTTTCCTAAGTGTTTAGAGGCAAAGTCCCGCGTGTTTCAATATGTGATTGTCTCACCTCGCTTCGTGAGGCTTGCAGGAGTGCCTTTGGCGCGGCTTTCTGGCTAAGTCCCGCGTGTTTCATTGCCTGCACTGCTCACCTTGCAAGGCTCGCAGGCAATGAGCACCTTTGGCGCTCATCGCCCAAGTGCTGTGATTTGTAGTGCCTTAACGGCTCATCACGCAGGCGATGAGCGCCCTTGTCACTCATCCCCTAAGTGCTGTGAGTGAACAGCTCGCCTCGCTACACAAGGCTCGCAGGCAATGATCGCCTTCGGCGCTCATCGCCAAAGTGCTCTGAGTTAACTGCCGCCTTGCTATGCGAGGCTCGCAATCGATATGCGCCTTCAAAGATCATCGCCTAAGTCGTACGTACCACGCAAAGCGTGACAACGTCTCGTAGTTCGACAATTATAATATGTGATCCCATGGTGATTAATGTGCACACATTTTTTTAAGCAAATGTTTCTTTTTGAAAATGTGAAATGTTTTACTTAGTGACAGTTTTGTTTCATTTGCAGGACATCTGGATAGTAGGACCTAAAATATGTTTCTATGATTCCATTAATTATCTATATGTATAGAACATATAAAATCTGAATTGTTGATATAATTATTATTATATTCGTAAAAACAGTAGCTGGGTATCTGTTATTTGTTTAATGCTTTGCCGTATGTCTTCTAAGTTGTTTTCAGAGCTCAATGTTTTTGTTTTTTTGGACAAATAAGAGGGAGATTTTACTTTTAACAACACCAGTGCCAAAGTCAGTGGAGTAAGCTGTGCCTCTGTGAAAGGGATTTTTTTTCTCAAATTTGTTTTGCGAGGGGGAATATTCTTTATGCTTAGTTTTGTTCTGTTTTTATTTTTTTTCAGTAAGGCACCTTTTGAATAAATGTACCACAGAAGGAGTATTTAATTTTCATTTTTTTTTTTTACGTTTTTCTAGTGGAAGTAAAAACAGTAGCTGGGTATCTGTTATTTGTTTAATGCTTTGCCGTATGTCTTCTAAGTTGTTTTCAGAGCTCAATGTTTTTGTTTTTTGGACAAATAAGAGGGAGATTTTACTTTTAACAACACCAGTGCCAAAGTCAGTGGAGTAAGCTGTGCCTCTGTGAAAGGGATTTTTTTTCTCAAATTTGTTTTGCGAGGGGGAATATTCTTTATGCTTAGTTTTGTTCTGTTTTTATTTTTTTTTCAGTAAGGCACCTTTTGAATAAATGTACCACAGAAGGAGTATTTCATTTTCATTTTTTTTTTTTACGTTTTTCTAGTGGAAGTTTTCATTTTTGAGGTTTTCATTTATTTATTTTTTTATTGTGGAGTTTTGAGTTTTAACATTTCTTTCGTTTTAATTTTTCTGTTTTTTTTTTTTTTCATTTTACAACCCGCTTACACGCAAAACTTTCATCGGGTATCATGGATCAGTCCTGAAAAGGCATCAACATTCCTTTGTTATTAGAAAGTAACTGCATGAATTTTTTTTTGTTCTTGCCTAATTATATTTTTAGTCAGACTTAGAGTTTCCAAACATATGTATACATTTTTATTCTGCAGTGGTCCTTTAATGGAAGTCTAAATGCTTTAAAGAAAGGGAGGAATAAAATGTTTGTTCACATTTCCTCTTACAGACTATTTGGGTGGCCAATGATCAGATGTAGCTGTACAGTAGAGCATAAATTAGCAAGATCTCACAGAACAGCATGACTCAACACTATTTTACATGCATGACATTCTGTGGGGTATGTACTAATCTACCATAGAAGATGTGGTTGGGAGGGAGAGCCATATCACATGGCTGTGAGAAGGTGAGAATGGCTGTGATGGTAATTTTATCCCATAGAAAACAGCATAATTAATACAGTGATACACCTCACAGCCACTCTGATGCTTAGTAAATCTCACTCCTCACCACAAACCCTGTTATAGTTTAGTACAAATCCCTCACACTGTGGAGCTCTGTGTAAGGAATGAGAAACATTTTCCCATTTTGATTTATTAATTCAAAACTGAAAATGGTGCTTATTAAATTATCTCTGAATACACTCAGAGGAATAAAGACCATGTAAACACTGTTCAAAAACAAGAAGAGATGCAGATTCATGAAAATAGTTGGTTTAGGATGTGAAACCTAAATGAAAAACAACTGAAAATAACAAAGCCAGAACTGGACTTATTTACATCTTTCAATGGAAACATCTGGCCAAATTAGAATTTCTCCTGTTATCTGGTTGTTAATCTGGTCAAAATAATATAGTGTTTGTGTAAATTCTGTTAGCTAATACTTGATACACTTTATAGAACAAAGACAAATGGAAAAAAATCTAATGAGATGATAGTTGATGGCAAAACATTTTTATCATTTATTAATATAGATACATACCTCACAAATTTCCACTTTTGGAGGGATAGTCTCTCATTTAAGTGAAATCGATCTGCATGTGTCTGTGAGTGTGTGTGTCTGTGTGTGTCTGAGTGTCTGAGAGTGTGTGCCTTAGAGTGTGTGTCTGAGAGTGTTAGTGTCTGAAAGTGTAAGTGTCTGTGAGTGTTTATGTGTGTATGTGTCTGATGGTTTGAGTGTCTGAGAGTGTGAGTGTTTGAGTGTCTGACAGTGTGAGTTTCTTTGAGTGGGTGTGTGTGAGTGTGTGTTTGAGAGTATGTGTGTCTAAGAGTGTGAGTGTGTGTCTGAGAGTGTGTGTGTCTGAGGGTGTGAGTGTCTGAGTGTGTGAGGGTGTGTGTGTGTGAGTGTGTGTCTGAGAGTGTGTGTCTGAGAATGTGTGTGTGAGTGTCTGAGAGTGTGAGTGTCTGAGTGTGTGAGAGCATGTGAGTTTGTGTGTCTGTGTGAGTGAGTCTGTGTGAGTGTATCTGTGACTGTGTGAGTGTGTCTGTGACTGTGTGAGTGTGTGACTGTGTCTGCATTAGTGTGTGAGTGTGTGTCTGTGTGAGTGTGTGTGTGAGTGAGTGTGAGAGTGAGTGTCTGAGAGTGTGAGTGTGTGAGTGTCTAAGTGTGAGTGTGTGAGTGTCTGAGGGTATGAGTGTGAGTGTCTGAGAGTGTGAGTGTCTGAGAGTGTGAGAGCATGTGTCTGTGAGTGTGTGTGTCTGTGTGAGTGTGTCTGTGTGAGTGTGTGTCTCTGTATGTGAGTGTGTCTGAGTGTGTGAGTGCCTGAGAGTGTGTGTGCCTGAGAGTATGTGAGTATCTGAGAGTGTGAGTGTATGTCTGAGAGTGTGAGTGTCTGAGAGTGTGAGTGTATGTCTGAGTGTCTAAGGGTGTATGTGTGCGGGGTATAAAGGGGTGATAAAAATGGGCATAAAAACAGCCCTATTTGCAATTTTTTAAACAGAGTTAATCCCTACTTGATATATAACTCCTCTAGAAAAAATAGAAAGTTAAGTATATAATTTTTTCCAAATACCCCCATTTATCCCTACTCTTACCTCCACTTCATGAATGCATCTGATAGAGGAGAATTATTAATATAAAAAAAAATGTTTGCATGAAGAAAGTTTTGTAGTTTTTGCAACAACAAAAAAAGTGTGTTGGGGGTGATGTTGACACCCCCAGAAATGATTGCTGCGCTAGGGGGTTTGCTTTTGCAAGCCAATCAGCAATGAGCAGTGACATCAGCAGTGACATCACCGCTGCCTCTGAGTACCTCCGAGCAGAGCTCAGAGGTTCCGGAAGGCATTAGGGTAGGGAGAAAGTCTGAGCATTCGTGTATGTGTTTGTGTGACTGCATGTATGTGTGTGTGTGTATGTCTGTGTGAGTGTGTGTATGTCTGTCAGTGAGTGTGTGTGTGTCTGAGAGTGTGTGTCTGAGTGTGTGTGTGAGTGAGTGTGAATGATATTGTAAGTGTCTGAGAATGTGAGTGTGTGTGAGTGAGTGTCTGAGTGTGTGTGTGAGTGAGTGTGTGAGTGTCTAAATATGTGTGTGTCTGAGAGTGTGTGTGTGGGTGAGAGTTTGTCTGAGTGTGCTTGAGTGTCTGATAGTGTGCGTGTCTGAGCGTTTGAGAGCATGTGTGAGTGTGTCTGTGACTGTGTGAGTGTAACTGTGTGAGTGTGTGTCTGTGTGAGTGTGTGAGTGTCTGAGAGTGTGAGTGTCTGAGAGTGTGCCTGAGAGTGTGTGTGCCAGAGAGTGTGTGTGCCTAAGAGTGCGAGTGTCTGAGAGTGTGAGTGTCTGAGAGTGTGAGTGAGTGTCTGAGTATGTGAGTGTCTGAAAGTGTGAGTGTCTGAGAGTGTGTGTAAGAGTCTGATGGTGTGAGTGTCTGAGAGTGTGAGTGAGTTTCTGACAGTGTAAGTGTTTATGAGTGTGTGCATGAGTGTGTGTCTGCGAGTGTGTGTGTCTGAGAGTATGTGTCTGAGAGTGTGAGAGCATGTGTCTTTGAGTCTGTCTGTGACTGTGTGTCTGTGACTGTGTGAGTGTCTGAGTGTGTGTCTGTGTGTGTGTCTGTGAGAGTGTGTCTGAGTGTGTGAGTGTCTGAAAGTGTAAGTGTCTGAGAGTGTGTGTAAGAGTCTGATGGTGTGAGTGTCTGAGAGTGTGAGTGAGTTTCTGACAGTGTAAGTCTTTATGAGTGTGTGCATGAGTGTGTGTCTGAGAGTGTGTGTGTGTCTGAGAGTATGTGTGAGTGTGTGTCTGAGAGTGTGAGAGCATGTGTCTTTGAGTCTGTCTGTGACTGTGTGTCTGTGACTGTGTGAGTGTCTGTGTGTGTGTCTGTGAGAGTGTGTCTGAGTGTGAGAGTGTGTGAGTGTCTAAGTGTGTGATTGTGTGACCATATGAGTGTATGCCTGGGAGTGTGTGTGTGAGTGTGTGAGTGTGTGAGTGTCTAAATATGTGAGTGTGTGAGTGTCTGAGAGTTTGAGTGTCTGAGAGTGTAAGTGACACTATGAGTGAGTGTGTGAATGTCTGAGTGTGTGTGTCTGAGCGTGTGTGTCTGAGAGTGTGTGTGCAGGAGTGTGAGTGTCTGAGAGTGTGTCTGAGACTGTAAGTGAGTGTCTGAGAGTGTGAGTGTATGTGAGTGTCTGAGAGTGTGCCTGAGAGTGTGTGTGCCAGAGAGTGTGTGTGCCTAAGAGTGCGAGTGTCTGAGAGTGTGAGTGTCTGAGAGTGTGAGTGAGTGTCTGAGTATGTGAGTGTCTGAAAGTGTGAGTGTCTGAGAGTGTGTGTAAGAGTCTGATGGTGTGAGTGTCTGAGAGTGTGAGTAAGTTTCTGACAGTGTAAGTGTTTATGAGTGTATGCGTGTGTGTGTGTCTGAGAGTGTGTGTGTGTCTGAGAGTATGTGTGAGTGTGTGTCTGAGAGTGTGAGAGCATGTGTCTTTGAGTGTGTCTGTGACTATGTGAGTGTCTGAGTGTGTGTCTGTGTGTGTGTGTGTGTCTGTGAGAGTGTTTCTGAGTGTGAGAGTGTGTATGAGTGTGAGAATGTGTGAGTGTCTGAGTGTGTGATTTTGTGACAGTATGAGTGTGTGCCTGGGAGTGTGTGTGAGTGAGTGTGTTAGTGTCTGAATATGTGAGTGTCTGAGTGTCTGAGAGTTTAAGTGTCTGAGAGTGTGAGTGACACTATGAGTGAGTGTGTGAATATCTGAGTGTGTGTGTCTGAGCGTGTGTGTCTGAGAGTGTGTGTGCAGGAGTGTGAGTGTCTGAGAGTGTGTCTGAGACTGTAAGTGAGTGTCTGAGAGTGTGTGAGTGAGTGTGTGTGTGAGTGTGTGTGTGGGTGTCTTAGAGTGTGTCTGAATGTGTAATTGTCTGAGAGTGTGCATGTCTGAGAGTTTGAGAGCATGGGTCTGCAAGTGTGTCTGGGACTGTGTGAGTGTGTCTGAGTGTGTGTCTGAGAGTGTGTGTGAGTGTCTGAGAGTGTGTGTGAGTGTGTGTCTGAGAGTGTTTGAGTCTGAGAGTGTGTTTGTCTGAGAGTGAGTGTGTGTCTGAGTGTGTGTGAGTGTGCATGTATGAGTGTGTGTCTGAGAGTGTGAGTGTGTTTGTGAGTGTCTGAGGGAGTGAGTGTGAGTGTCTGAAAGTGTGAGTGTCTGAGAGTGTAAGTGTTTGAGTGTGTGAGTGTGTGTCTGAGAGTGTGTGTGAGGGTGTGAGGGTGTGTCAGAGTGTGTTTCTGAGAGTGTATGTATCTGAGAGTGTGAGTGTCTGAGTGTGTGAGTGTGTAAGTGTCTGAGAGTGTGTGAGTGTGAATGTGTGTCTGAGATGGTGTGTCTGAGAGTGTGAGTGTGTGAGTGTCTGAGAGTGTGAGAGCATGTGTCTTTGAGTGTGTATTTTACTGTGTGAGAGTGTCTGTTACAGTGTGAGTTTGTGACTGTGTGTCTGCATGAGTGTGTGTCTGTCTGAGTGTGTGAGTGTCTGTCAGTGTGAGTGTGTGTCTGAGAGTGTGTGTTTCTGACAGTGTGAGAGAATGTGTCTGTAAGTGTCTGTGAATGTGTGAGTGTTTCTGTGACTGTGTGACTGTGTGAGTGTATGACTGTGAATGTGTGTCTGTGTGAGTGTGTCTGAAAGTGTGTGAGAGTATGTGTGAGTGAATGTGTGAGTGTCTGAGGGTGTGTGTGAGTGTGTGTCTAAGAGTGTGACTGTCTGAGAGTGTGAGAGCATGTGTCTGTTAGTGTGTGTGTCAGTGTGAGTGTGTCTGTGACTGTGTGAGTGTGGGACTGTGTGTCTGTGTGAGTGTGTGAGTGTCTGTCAGTGTGAGTGTGTGTCTGAGAGTGTGTGTTTCTGAGAATGTGAGAGAATGTGTCTGTGAGTGTCTGTGAATGTGTTTGGGGGGAATTTACTAATCATCTCAAGTGCAGCTCACATGCATCCCTTTATTAACTATTCACTATTTACTATGGGGAACACTAAGACCACAGCCCTATTTGCCTTATCTCAAGTGAGAAGATGCTTAGTCAATTTCTTCTTTGTCTTTTGTGTATCGAGTATTCAGTAGGGCATATTCTGAAATAGACATTAATACAAATAAAACAGTCCTTTATATGATGCAACAATTTATGAATCTTACGAATAGCACCAATATTTAGAGACAAATTGCAACATGCCTCAGTATAAGAAATTAAGATATCCAGATCTTTGCCAATAGAAAATGTTATAAAAATCACAGAAAGTCAAATACAACTGTTGTTATAGCAATAAAGGTGATCCTATTATAGGTCATGCAGACTCTGGACAATAAGTAAAATGATTAATAAGTTCAACACACACTATATAATAAATATAATTGAAACTATACCTTCCAGTGAATCATAAGGAAATTATATATTTTTATACAATGTATTTTAATGAAAAATATTTTTTTATTATAATACAAGTTATATTTTATATTAAGGGTAAAATTAATGTATGTTATTAGTTTTAGCTTGATTCATCCACCAAAATAAGAAAAGCAAAATATCTGTGTCATTGAATTGCAAAATTATTACTACACTTTTTCATAATTTTGCAGTGTTTGTATTTAAAAGTATGTGGAAGTTTCACTGTATTTACATTTTTCTAATCTAACACATGCTGCTTATATCAGAAACATGAATGTGAATTACATTGATTAATTCCTATACACATTTATTTTATTTAAAAATGAAAATTGGTTTTCACACCCCCAGAGCTGCTTAAACAATGCATTTGGGTACTTTTTAAACCCTATACTAACCTACAAACCAACAGCAGCCTAATGCAGGAATCCACACAACAATGTCTGAGCTTGCTTCCTTGTGGAGGTTAAAAAAGACTACACATCCCATGATGCACAAACTGACTTCCCAGACATTGAAACAAATATTATAGCTGCCTGTGACTGGCCAAAATGAATTATGAATTTTATGCTAATTTAGCAAAGGCTTTAAGGTCTTTAATGAGCATTCCTTCTCAAAATCAAGTCCCAGAAAGTGAAGAAATTTAAAAAGTCAGGGTAAGTTTATTAATGTTTATTTTGGATTTTCTCATGCAAGAAAATGTTTTCATGCACTATTGATTTTCCTCTATCAGATGCATTCATAATCCAGGAAATGTAAATATGCCTTTAAAAATGTAATATGCCAATAAATTCTGCATATTCACCTTTCTAAAAGTAAGACTCAAAGTGATATACATCCTTTACAGCAAATTCATTATGTGCAAATATATTGTAAAAGTGCCAGCTATAAATGAAATGATAAAAAGAGAAATGTGCAAGACAAGATTCATTAAGAAACAGTAAAACACAATTTATTGGGCTCCTGAAAATAGGTATGATAAAAAAAATGGTATACTGATTTTTGCACAGGATCTCATAATCCCGAGATGGAAAGTGTGACGAGTTTTTGTGGTATTTGATACCACTTGGCGAATATTATAAAGTCCCAGTAATAAAGTGTTTGGTGACAATATGATTTCAAACAATATAAAGTGATAACAATTGATATTTGTTATCAGACATATCAATAATAATGTGCCATATCCTCTGATGAAAGTACATACGTTTTGCAAAATACATAAGCTGTATTTTCCATTTCCCATCAAGTTAATGTTCTATGTGTGTTTTATCGCAAATTAGCCAAGGTTTTTCATGTTTTTATATTTTTCCTTTTCTAGAGCCCCCTTTTCAAGTCTTATATTTCTATCTATTGTAGATTTTATGTTGCTTCAATTTTGGATTTGTGTGTATTTCCAGTGTTTTTTTTTATATTTGATGTAACTCCTGTTAAAAAAAAAAAGGTATTATCAATGAAATATAGAAAAATGCAGAAACTATTTTATTTTGTTTATAACGGGTATTACATTAATTCTGCTAATGTATTGAAAACTTTTAAGTTTTGCTATGATATTATGTCAATAATTATTTATTATACTTTTCCTGTGTTTCCTGTGATTTAATTAACCTTCTTTTCATGTCTTTGTTCCACTCTAACTATATTGGTTTTAATCTGTTTGTCAGGATTTAAGTTATTAATCACTAATTGAATAGAACATCTGTACTTTTAAATAAAGTTATTTTTTAAAGGGCGGACAATTACTATTCAGGAGCTTCTCATTTGAATAAAATGCTGCCCACGTAATAGTACATTTCTCAGAAATTGTCCAGATCTCCTAAAAGCATGTTGAAATACTTTTTGAATTTTTTAAATATGTGCATTTTCACTGAGAAATAAAATATTATCTATGTTTATATTACCACAGTCAATTAGGTTGCAGGGGTGTGCGTCCTATTTAAGTCAATGGTAAAACTGCTTACATTTCCAGTTTTAAGGAAACAGACCTAAATTTCTTACGGCAGCTGCTCCAGTGTTGTCAATGCATTGGTCCATGTAAAGATCAAAAGAAAAAAAATAACCCTTAACAAATCTATCTGTGCAGGCATGGAATGCTGAATTTGCCTACAACAGGTCAGTTATGGGTTAACTGTTTAGTGCAATCCTCAGTCCAGGGAAAAACTGCTATTAATCACTGTCTTCCTCACAGCATGCTCAGGATTTGGCTATCTGTTATTACTCATGCAATAACTAGTAGTCAGGAGAGACTTTGGGCCTCATTCAATTGCAAGCCCACAACTTGATCATTGTAGACCATATGTCTGCGGGTGTGTTGCAGTCCCCTGTTCATCTCCGATTACGATATTCAATTGAGCAAATGTGCAAGTTACGGGCCGAAGCCTCAAGCCTGTATAGCCTATTGTCCCCTGTAACGCTTCCGATCCGATTATGCGCGCGGAAATCAGTGAAGGCCGTAAGTTGCGATCCCATCACAGGTCAATTAAACAATAGGAAGAGGAGGACTCCAATCAATGCAGCGGGAACCAGTTTAAAAGACTGCGAAAAATGTATTTGAGTGTAGCTGAGAAAAGTCAACACACATCCTGGTGCTGGTGGGTTTTTGAGAGAGAGATAAAGAGAGATAGACAGAGACTGAGATAGAGATAGAGAGTGTTAGAGAGTGATAGAGAGAGATAGAGAGTGTGAGTGAGAGTCCCAAAGAGAGAAATAGAGAGTGTTAGAGTGAGTGAGAGTGTCAGAGAGAGAAACAGAGAGTGTTAGAGAGAGAGACAGAGAGTGCTAGAGTGAGAAACACTGGAGGAGGAGGAGAGGAGGAGAATGAGGAGAGGAGGAGAGTGAGGAGAGAGAGAGGGGAACACCGGAGGAGGAGAGTGAAGAGAGGAGGAGAGATAGAAGTATAGAGAGAGGTAGAGGAGGCAGCACGTCAGGGAAGGGATGTACAGGTGGAGGAGAGCAGGAGGGGGGAGGGATGTGCCCCCATATTTAGGCACACAAGGTGTAGGAGCAGAGGGTCAGGGGCCTGATTTCAGGGGGGGAGGTAGTGGGGATGAGGGGCCAGCCCCAGGGAGAGATCAGGGAGGCACGTGCCTGGACTGAGGTGACTGCAGCTGTGGCTTCATTAGGGGTTGCCAACCGCAATGTCCGGTCGAAATGATGACTGACGGATGAAGGTGAAGAAGGAGATGGCAGCAGGGGCCAGAGCATCCCATGGGACTGGTGGTGGCCCATCACTCAACATCACATACTGTGGATGGGAGTGGACTATCAAGGAGTCTTTGGATTCAGCAGCAGTAGTGGGTTTTCCTGGACAGTTGGACACTGGCTTTTAGGAAACCCTGCAAAGTGAGTATCATATGCACCATCACACCCTCATATGCACACACATGGACCCCACACACATAGATAACGGACATATAATAGCACTCTAAGATTTTGGGTTCTGACTACTATTATATGGGGCATCAATAACCATGTAAATATTATAACATATTACATAATCATCATATTATCATCCTAGTTGTTATCAATTAAATGTCTGTACAATAACTGTAGTTAAAACTGATTCTGAATAGCAGTTTCCAATGCAGTTTGTGTTAGTGTTATGTTTGCTGTTTGTTCAAAGTTAAGATAAAACAAAGCAGTATAAATACCAATTGCAATCACATATTATAATTGTCTAACTGCGATTCGTTGTCACGCTTGAGACGAATCGCAGTTTGACAATGATAAACTGCGCATTGCGCAGCAGTAGCCGCGCATGCGCAGAGCTCGGCGCACGTCGCGCATGCGCAGAGCGCGGCGCACGGCGCGCATGCGCGCAGCGCGGCCCGAGCCACGAGCAGATGGGAGAGTGGGGAAGAGGGGGGGGGGGGGGAGAGGCACAGAGGGAGAGTGGGGAAGAGGCACAGAGGGAGAGTGGGGAAGAGGGAGAGTGGGGAAGAGGGAGGGGGAGGCACAGAGGGAGAGTGGGGAAGAGGCACAGAGGGAGAGTGGGGAAGAGACACAGAGGGAGGGGGGAGAGACACAGAGGGATAGGTGGGAAAGAGACACAGGGAAGGTAGAGGAGGGGGAAAAGACACACGGGAGGGAGAACAGGTGGAAGATACACATGGGATGGAAATGGGGGGGAAAAGGGGAACAGACACAGGGGGAAGGGGGAAAGAGACACAGGCCAGGGGGGAACAGGCACAGAGGGAGAGGGGGGAAGAGGCACAGAGGGAGAGGGGGAAGAGACACAGGGGGGAGAGATACAGAGGGTGAGGGAGGAAGAGACACAGAGGGAAAGGGGGGGAAGAGGTACAGAGAGAGGGGGGAAAGAGGCACAGAGGGGGGGGAAACAGAGGAAGGGGTGAAGAGACACAGTGGCGAGACACACAGAGAGAAGCGGGGGAAGAGGCACAGAGGGAGAGGGGTGGAAGACACAGAGTGGGGAGAGACTCAGAGGGTGAGGGGGAAGAGACAGGGAGGAAGAGGCACAGAAAGAGGAGGGGGAAGAGATACAGGGGAGTGAGAGGAGGGGGAAGAGACACAGGGGAGAGAGTGCAGGGGGGAAGATACACAAGGGAGGGAAATGGAAACACGAGGAAGGCCGGAACAGACACAGGGGGAGGGGGAAAGAGACACAGGCCGGGGGGGAACAGACACAGGGGAGGGTTGGGGGAGACACAGGGGGGGGAAGAGATGCATGGGAGGGAGAAGGGGGAAAGAGACACAGGGGAGGGGTTTAGAAACACGGGAGGGAGAGGGAGGTAAAAACACAGGGGGGCAGGAGATACAAGTGAGGTAGACGAGGCGGAAGGAGACACAAGGGAGGGAGAGGAGGGGGGAAATAAGACACGAGGGAGGAAGTAGACAGAGGGAGAGACTCGCAATGAGCTCCAAAGGGGCTCATTGCAAGGCCTGTGATGAGCACCAAAGGCGTTCATCACAAGGCCAGTAAAGTAGAGGGGGAGAGGCTTACATTGTGTGGCAAACAGCATTGCCAGGCTTCACTTTTTATTGCCGTCATTTTTGACGGGCAAGTCGCTAGTTGTATATATTTCTTAATGAGTTCCCCTATCCCTAACTTCCTCATGTTACACTGCACTGTTTAAAGCTGTGTCGATTAACACTCCAACTGCTTGGAAGCTATCCCCAGCATTAAATGAGGTACAGCTGTAGATCCACAATGATTTTACATCCAATAGAGAGTACATGTATGGGTGTGCACACTGCAGCATATGCGTATACAGACTCAGATGAACTGCATGTGCGTGTCATGTACTGGCCTAAACTGGACCATGCCTCATAAGCATGTTAAAATCCATTGCTGAGCATTGGTCACAGATTGGTCAGTCTCACACGCTGCACAGCAGATTCAGATGAGCATGTGTCCTAATGAACTGCAGATGGCACACCGCACCCGCTATAAATATATTGATATAAGCCATGATCCAAAATGATCATGATACAGCTCAATGTTTATCTGCAGGAAACAATCACCAGAGCCAATTACAAGTGACCATGATGTCAGGGATATGGAAACACACAGCAAACAATTGTTCAGAGAATCAATACGTCCTCTCATTTCAGTACCCGGGAGGCGTAACCTGCCAGCAGAGACACAGGCGGTGGCTCCACCATAGGCACCACTATCACCATCGCAGGTGAAGGAAGCCGAGGACCCAGACCCATTACAGGAGGCTGGACCATTAGCAGCAGCACCATTGTGGGAATCAGCCCCCGGGCCCTCACACCCATCACAGCCATCAACCACCTGCAGGGATGTCAAGCTCATGGGGACAACTCTAATCAGGCCCACTACTGCCACCTGGTGACATTCAAGCAATACGTGTACTGGACCCCAATCCTCTCCCACTCCTGACCGGGCCACAACAGATGTTGCCACTGCAGTGGTTTTCCCAGCAGTTGTTGCAGTCATTGTTGCCCTAGCCAATGTCGCAGCCATTGTTGCCCCAGATGTTGTTGCAGCTGTTGATGTCACAGCCGTTGTTGCCCTAACCGACCTGTCCAACACCATACTGATGGGCAACAGCATCTCCATTGCCAGCACCATCTCCATTGCCAACAGCACCATCTCCATTGGCAACAGCGCCATCTTCATTGGCAATAGAATCCTTACTGGAAACACCATCCCTATCCCTACGGTGTAGACCATCACAACGGGCAAACATCTCTGGCCTCACCACAGCACATCCAGAGTCCAACAGCGTGCAGAGACGGAACTCACGTCCCCGCACCAGGCACCTTGAGTGACATATATCAGCACATCTGCTTGGCTGATGAGCGCAAGATCGGAGTAGTCCAACAGCTGACAGCTCAGCTGGCACATCAGAATGACATTGCTACCGGGCAGGTGGAAACATCCGAGCAATATATGGTGAGGTGAGGAGGCATAATGTCCGGATGGAGAGGTACGAGCAAATGACTCATAGGGACAGACAAGCCCAGACACATCACTTGGTGCTGCTGGTGCAGTTGGCTAAAGCCCATGTGACTACACTCCAGCCTTCAGTTTCACAGGCTCCACCACCACCACAGCCAAAGCCTATAGCCTCCTCATCTCACCCTTTACCACCAACGACAGCTGCTACACTACCACCCCCAGTTGGATGCACCCCTCAATCCAACACCTCCTGTCCGTGTTAGAAGGAGGAAGCGTGTGGTTACAGAAGGTGTGGGCCCAGTGCTCAGAAAGAGGATTGAGAACCATTGCCCTAAGTCCTCCTCATGCACACTCAACAATGAATATCAGTTTGTATTAATGTTGACATACTAATGGCTGGCTACAGAGTGTGTACATGTATGGTTACGTTGAATATTTCTGCAATTGATGTTCAATGTGGATTGCCATTGAGATGAGATGTTGAAGTCAATCCAAATAGTGTTCTGATTTATATCTTCTTTTTACATCTGTAGGTCTTAAAAGCCCAATCTCACGACCATGAAGGCATGTTCCTCACTCTCCTCTTTCTGTGTCACATATTCTGCTATTCAATTTCTGATTATTCCTTAATATCTGACAACACACTGTGTGTGGATTAGATCTGTATGACATTATCCATGATTATGTTCATCTGTTTCATTGAGCAGATCTAGACAAGTTGTAAGTGCTATGCACATTAATGGTTTCTCCAATTACATGGAGTGATTTCTGATTATCCTTTTTCTCACCAGATTTGGTTTACAGTGGTGTAGTGACCACATGTGACCCTGGTAGGTGCTATGCATCATGCTTTTTCTAGACTATGACATTAACCCCTTTGGGTATCCCCTTGTTCACGAGCACAACCTCTTGCCCTTCCGGTATCCACCAAGCACAGTCGTGTCCATTTCTGTTTATGCTCTGTGTATGAAATAAAGCTTTGATATACCGTTCACACCATGTCAGTGTGTTGTCAATGGTTGGGGTTTTGGGACATCCACATACATCCCATTTGTGTCACATTCCTATGTCTGTAAACTAATGAGCAAGAGTTACTATGCAATAGATTAATACATGACATAACAATAATAATTAAAATAGTAATAAAAGCATTAGATTACATAGCATAATATATATCATATGGAACAATAATAAAGGGTTAATAAACATGTAAAGTCCAATTAGTGATACTGTGGAGTATCAACATTCCCAAGAAGGCCTGATAGCAATATGACAGGTGATGATGGGAATTGAATGCGAGGTCACTAAAAGGGAATGGGTGAACATCTTGGCACATGGCCGCCAGCAATGGCGTGGGAGTTTTCAGGATGGGCGTAGCGGAGATTATCCCTGATGGAGGTGAGTTGGCTGTTGCTCCACGTGCCTCTGCACAGCCTCCATTTGTGTTTGTGGCCCTTTCTGATGGGTTAGAGTAGATTAGTGTGGTGTATGTTCCCCTGGTCCCCTTCTGGATTTCTAAGTGGTGGTGGTGGTGAAGGAGCTTGTGTACCTGAATGAAGCGGTGAGCTATACCATGTAGGGCCACTGTAGCTGGGCAGGTCATAGCAGAGAGGTCAGACAAATCACAGTCCACTAGAGAAGGAACTGGCAACCCACTACAGTATCTTTGGCATGTAAACCTTGTGGATACGCATAGACAGAGACATTAGTAGGTGTGCTGCAGTCCAAAGGCTCATAGAGAGTAGGACACAACTGAGGGCTTGAACAACCATATGTGAAATGTTCCCCTGGTACTTGATAAATGTGATGTGGTGGTGTAATATGTCCACTATTTGTTGTCCCAATGTAGATGTGATGAGTGAAATGTATATAAGATGATCTTTGTATTTTTAGGGTCCACATTAGAGCCTCTGTGAGTGAGAAAGGGTTAATATGTCAGCCATGTGCATGTCTATTTGTTGCAATTTAATGAGGTAATGTGTCTTTTATAGCTCTCAGCATGTGGCAGCATGGCTTTTCATATTGGCATATGCATGACCATTACAACCTATGAGGAAAATGTAATTTCATTTTTTCCAATATTTGATATTTGGGAGTTTGTGCATTTAATTGTAATGCCTTCCATTGCTTTCCCTGTGTTTAAAAGTGCATTGGTGTGTTTATATTGTGATTTGCAGTGTTACAAACTAGTACTTGGAACCCGTAAGCTTTGGGCCGCCATTTGGCATTTGCAGACTTGATTGCAGCTGCAGTCTTGAGTGATTTTTGCAACTGAATAGCTATTTGCTATTTTCTCAATCGGAAGTCTTGCGGCCTTGAAAGATCATAGGCTTCAGGAGGCTGTAAGTTATTGGTTTAACCATCTCCATTTTTTCAATGCCATAACTCGTAAGACGTTTGGACCCCACAAAAAGATGCCAATTGAATAGCAAATTAACTTGCGGCCTCTGGCTCTTTGTATATAAATAGAGATTTTTTCTGTTATTAGTGTCAAAAAATAGATAATTTTAACATACATTTTTGTTCTCTTTCACACAATGAAGAGCACTTACAGTGAGGTAAATTACTCTTTAAGAATATGTTACAAAAAACTACTTGATTTAGGGGGTAACAGAGTCCTTTAAAGTTCATGTTATTCAGTACACATCCTTTTGTACACTACCACAGAAAATGATGGCACTTTATAAATATAAAGTATCATGAAGGTGTTTGATTGCATTTGTTGTCATGAGCTTGAAGACCACTGTAATCCTATACAGTATATATAAAATGCACCCTTTCGAAGAACTACATGTGAAAAAAGGCATGTTGTTTTTATAATGTAAAAAACACAGCCTCTTTACTACATTTTCGATGCATTTAAGCTATCATGGTTTATTTAAATCTAATTTCTGAGGTGGGAGAAGACTTTGCACAGGAAACTTATGCACAAGTGGAATATAGCATCTAAAACCTCAAGTGGGTACTATATGAAAAATATAGATTGTGTACCCATCTTTGTTTGTAAAATCATTTGAGTGATCATTAGTTTTGTCCAATTATTACAACCTTTTTCCCCACTGAAGACAAAATGTAAAATCCATACTACTTGTCCTGGTAATAATACACTACATAACTGGACAGTATCATGTAACCTATGGTGATACAGCTAAATTAAAGTGGATTTATGGGTCATTTATTTCTAAGAAAATCTGCACCTTTACTCTGGTGCAAGCATGTTTGAGTTTATTAATAAAATAACATCTGTGCTAGCTTTGCATGTGGTGATGTTGTGGATGCCCAGTTTCTGTCCACTCCCTTTTTGCGTGGGTGAAAATTGTTGTAACACAAATATTAGTCTTACTAGACAGACTGACTTTTGCATTGGCAGAGGAGAGAACAAAGTTGGTTAGAGTTGTATAAGTAACTGTAACATATTAATGCTTAACATCAGCAACATGCAGAGTTTATAGATTATCTTGCGTGAGTTTATGAAACACAGGTATCAGAATTATCCGGGGACCCAAAAGGTCAGGTGGTGAGGGGGGCTACTGGGAACTGCTGGGGAGGGAGAGGAAGAGATGAGCGTTGTGATCTCTTACCTACAACTAGACATCAGGGATAAGGTACCTACCTCCCCATCAATGTAAGGAAGGTAGGTGCTATTGTATGGATATATATATATATATATATATATATATATATACTAGCGACTTGCCTATCAAAAATGATGGGGCAATAAAATGTGAAGACATGCCAATGCTGTTTGCCACACAATGTAAAGTTTTGTTTACTCTGAGGACCTTCAGGGCTCATTGCGAGCCTCTCCTCTCGTTTACTTTTGCTCCTCTGAGCGACTTTGGCACTCATGACATATATATCTATACTAGCGACTTGACCGTCAAAAATGACGGCAATAAAAATTGAAGCCTGGCAATGGTGTTTGTCACACATTGCGAGCCTCTCCCCCCTCTACTTTATTGGCCTTGCGATGAGCGCCTTCGGCGCTAATCACGGGCCTAGCAATGAGCGCCTTTGGTGCTCATTGCGAGCCTCTCTACTCCTCTACTTGACGGGAGGGGCTCATTGCGAACCTCTCCCCCCTCTACTTTACTGGCCTTGCGATAAGCTCCTTCAGCGCTCATCTCTGGCCTCGCAATGAGTGGCTTTGGCACTCATTGTGAGCCTCTCCCGCCCTCTACTTCCTCTCCCTCCCCTCTGTCTCTTCCCCCCCTCTCCCTCCCCTGTGTCTCTTTCCCCCCTCTCCCTCCCTTGTTTCTTCTTCCCCCTCTCCCTCCCCTGTGTCTCTTCCCCCTCTCCCACTCCTGTGTCTTTCTCCCTCCCCTGTGTTTCTTCACCCCGTCTCCCTCCCGTGTCTCTTCCCCCCTCCCCTGTGTCTCCCCCCTCTCTCTCCCCTGTGTCTCTTTCCCCCCTCTCCCTCCCTTGTTTCTCCTTCCCCCTCTCCCTCCCCTGTGTCTCTTCCCCCTCTCCCACTCCTGTGTCTTTCTCCCTCCCCTGTGTCTCTTCACCCCGTCTCCCTCCCCTGTGTCTCTGCCCCCTCATCCCTCCCCTGTGTCTCTGCCCCCTCATCCCTCCCCTGTGTCTCTCCACCCCCTGACCCTCATCTCTTCCCCCCCTCCGCTGTGTCTCCTCCCCCATCCTGTCCCTCCCCTCCTCTCCCTCCCCTGTTTCTCTTCCTCCCCTCCATCCCCTGTGTCTCTCTTCCCCCTCCCCTCTGTCTCTCCCCCCCCTCTCTCCCCTGTGTCTCTCTTTCCCCTCCTCTCTCCCCTGTGTCTCTCTTCCCCCTCCTCTCTCTCCCCTGTGTCTCTCTTCCCCCTCCTCTCTCCCCTGTGTCTCTCTTCCCCCTCCTCTCTCTCCCCTGTGTCTCTCTTCCCCCTCCTCTCTCCCCTGTGTCTCTCTTCCCCCTCCTCTCTCCTCTGTGTCTCTCTTCCCCCTCCTCTCCCTCCCCTGTGTCTCTCTTCCCCTCCTCCTCTCGCTCCCCTGTGCCTCTCTTCCCCTCCTCCTCTCGCTCCCCTGTGCCTCTCTTCCCCCTTCCCTGTGTCTCTCTTCCCCTCCCCTGTATCTCACTTCCCCTGTCCCCTGTGTCTCTCTTCCCCCCTCCTCTTGTGTCTCTATTCCCCCTCCTTCTCTCCCTCCCTCCCTCATGTATCTCTTCCCCCTCATGTATCTCTTCCCCCTCCTCTCCCCCCGTGTCTCTCTTACCCCTTCTCCCCCCCGTGTCTCTCTTCACCCTCCTCTCCCCCCGTGTCTCTCTTCCCCCGTGTCTCTCTCCCTCCACTCCTCCCTCACCTCAATGCTGTAGACGCGCACGCGCGTACGCTTATGTGGCGTCTGCGCGCGCGCTTGTCTGCCCGGCTACCCGTGCACGCGACGTCTTCGCGTGCGCGCGCACGCTTGTCTTCCCGGCTACCCGTGCACGTCACCAGGCTGCAGGGCTGATGGGAGCCACGGCAGAGGGATTTGTGAAACTGCGAGTTGTTGTCAGCTGCGGCCCTCGCTTTCCGAGGGCCGCAATGCGTGACGACAACTCGCAGTTTGACAATTATAATATGTGATTTTTTTAAATAATAATGAATTAGTTTACTTAATACATTAATATACTTTACCTATTTCAAATTAATATATCCAGCAATCAATAGCCTAAAGAGCATCATACAATGTTACAGTTGGATTGTTGGTGCCCTGAGGAGAAAGGGTCATCAATGTGCCAATTGTGCAGTAGAAATAGACTGCGTGAGCGAGGGGAAACCGTTGGTTTTGTTGTAAAAAGCGCCATTTTAGATTTGCAATGTTATTCGTTGCAAGTGAGGGTTTTAAAATTACGTTGTTTGTCTATGTGCTACGCGGTTCCTGAGCATTTTCCATCCTTTGTAATTTTGTACCTCATATGTTCCTGTGTGAAAGTGGTACGCAGTTGGCGGTGTTTTCCCGGGTAGTGTAGCCTCATTTAAAAAATTTTTAGGGCGCCCATTTTTTTTCTTGCTCCAGCGACTTTCGAGTGCCGAAACTTGGCGAAATTGACTTAAATTCGCTTTCCACCCCACTCCCAGATATCCTGGCTGTTCCCCCGTGCTGTGTGTGATGTTTTTGTTGTATTTTTTGTGTTTTTCGTCCTGCATCTCTTAATTTGAATATTTTTTTTATAAATCCTGCGTCTCATCGCCTAAGTGCTGCGAGTTAACGGCTCTCCCCACTTTGCAAGGCTTGCAAGTGATGAGCGCCTTCGTCGCTCATCACCTAATTCGTACACACCACGCAAAGCGTGACAATGTCTCGTAGTTTGACAACTATTATATATATATATATATATATATATATATATATATATATATATACTAGCGACTTGCCCTTCAAAAATGTTGGGGCAATAAAATTGTAAGGCAGGTAATACTGTTTGATAGAGACATAAATTTTTTTGGTTGTCTGAGATCCTTTGAGATCATTGTGAGCCTCTTGGTTGTTGTATTTATTTTATCATTGGCGCTTTTGCTGTCATTGTAAGGTCGTTGCTGATCTGCTTTTTGCGCTTATTGCAAGGCTGTCCCCTGGTGTAGTTTGTGTGCTATGAACAGAGTGGGAGCTCGTTGTGAGGTGCGCAGTAAATGGCTTTTGCGTTTATTTCGATAGTTTTTATTTGTGTATATGTATTTTTTTATGCTAATTAAATACTGTATATACTCGAGTATAAGCTGAGATTTTCAGCCCTTTTTTTAAGGCTAAAAAGGGCCCCCTCGGCTTATACTCGAGTCACTCTCCCTCCTGTGTCTCTCTACCCCCCCGTGTCTCTCTAAACCCCCCGTGTCTCTCTAACCCCCCGTGTCTCTCTAACCCCCCATGTCTCTCTAACCCCCCCGTGTCTCTCTACCCCCGTGTCTCTCTAGCCCCCCCCCCCGTGTCTCTCTAACGCGCCACGTCATTAGCATATACCGGGTGCCAACACAGGAAGGAGCGGAGGCCGGAGGAGAAGCTGCAGATGAAGGTAAGTGAGGGGAAAGGGAGAGGGGGAGGTATTTAGAGGGGTAAAGTGAGGAGGGGGGTTTAGGATGAGGAGGGAGGTTGAGGATGAGGAGGGAGGATGAGGAGGGAGGTTGAGGATGAGCAGGGGGTTGAGGTTGAGAGGGGGGTTGAGGATGAGGATGGGGGGGTTGAGGATGAGGGGGGGTTGAGGATGGGGGGGTTGAGGAGGGGGGTTAAGGTTGAGGAGGGGGGCTGAGGAGAGAGGTTGAGGAGGGGGTTTAGAATAAGGAGGGGGGTTGAGGAGGGAGGTTGAGGATGAGGAGGGAGGATGAGGATGAGGAGGGGGGTTGAGGTTGAGGAGGGAGGTTGAGGAGGGAGGTTGAGGATCAGGAGGGGGGTTGAGGTTGAGGAGGGAGGTTGAGGAGGGGGTTGAGGTTGAGGAGGGGGTTGAGGAGGGAGGTTGAGGAGGGAGGTTGAGGATGAGAAGGGAGGTTGAGGATGAGGTGGGGGTTGAGGTTGAAGAGGGAGGTTGAGGAGGGTGTTGAGGATGAGGAGGGGGGTTGAGGAGGGGGTTGAGGAGGGAGGTTGAGGAGGGAGTTGGAGGATGAGGAGGGAGGTTGAGGATGAGGTGGGGGTTGAGGAGGGGGTTGAGGAGGGAGGTTGAGGAGGGAGGTTGAGGATGGTGTTGAGGATGAGGAGGGGGGTTGAGGAGGGGGTTGAGGAGGGAGGTTGAGGAGGGAGGTTGAGGATGAGCAGGGAGGTTGAGGATGAGGACGGGGGTTGAGGAGGGTGTTGAGGAGGGAGGTTGAGGATGAGGAGGGGGGTTGAGGTTGAGGAGGGAGGATGAGGAGGGGGTTGAGGATGAAGAGGGGGGTTGAGGAGGGGGTTGAGGAGGTAGGTTGAGGAGGGCGGTTGAGGATGAGGAGGGTGGTTGAGGATGAGGAAGGGGGTTGAGGATGAAGAGGGGGGTTGAGGAGGGGGTTGAGGAGGTAGGTTGAGGAGGGCGGTTGAGGTTGAGGAGGGGGTTGAGGATGAGGAGGGGGGTTAAGGAGGGGCTTGAGGAGGGAAGTTGAGGATGAGGAGGGAGGTTGAGGATGAGGAGGGAGGTTGAGCATGAGGAGGGAGGTTGAGGATGAGAAGGGGGCTTGAGGTTGAGGAGGGAGGTTGAGGAGGGAGTTGAGGATGAGGAGGGGGGTTGAGGAGGGTGTTGATGATGCAGGGGTTGAGGATGAGGATGGGGTTGAGGATGGGGGGTTGAGGTTGAGGAGGGGGTTTAGACTGAGGAGGGGGGTTGAGGAGGGAGGTTGAGGAGGAGGGAGGTTGAGGATGAGGAGGGAGGTTTGAGGTTAAGGAGGGAGGTTGAGGAGGGGGTTGAGGATGAGGAGGGGGGTTGAGGAGGGGGTTGAGGAGGGAGGTTTAGGATGAGGAGGGAGGTTGAGGATGAGGAGGGGTGTTGAGGTTGAGGAGGGAGGTTGAGGAGAAGGTTGAGGAGGAGGGTTGAAAAGGGGGTTGAGGATGGGGGGGTTGAGGATGAAGATGGGGGTTGAGGATGGGTGGTTGAGGTTGAGGAGGGATGTTGAGGAGGGGGTTTAGAATGAGGAGGGGGTTGAGGAGGGAGGCTGAGAAGGAGGGAGGTTGAGGATGAGGAGGGAGGTTAAGGATGAGGTTGAGGAGGGAGGTTGAGGATGAGGAGGGGGGTTGAGGTTGAGGAGGGGGTTGTGGATGAGGAGGGGGTTGAGGAGGGGGTTGAGGATGAGGAGGGGGGTTGAGAAGGGAGGTTGAGAATGAGGAGGGGTGTTGAGGAGGGGGTTTGAGGAGGGAGCTTGAGAATGAGGAGGGAGGTTGAGGAGGGTGATAAGGGAGGGGGAAGAGACACAGGGAAGGGAGAGGGGGGAAGAGACACAGGGAAGGGAGGGGGGAAGAGACACAGGGAAGGGAGAGGGGGAAGAGACACAGGGAAGGGAGAGGGGGGAAGAGACACCGGGAAGGGAAAGAGGGGAAGAGACACAGGGAAGGAAGAGGGTGTAGAGACACAGGGAAGGGAGAGGGGTGAAGAGACACAGGATAAGGGGAGGAGAGAAGAGACACAGGGGGAGAGGGGGGGACACAAGAAAAGGGCACACAAGAGGGGGACACAGAGGGCACAAGAGGGACACAAGGGGCAGCACATTTCCCACCCTCGGCTGATACTTGAGTGACTAATTTTTTCCAGTATTTTGTGGTAAAATAGGTGCCTCGGCTTATACTCGGGTCGGCTTATACTCGAGTATATACGGTAAGTAATAAATTAATAAATGAGTATACTTTGCCTATTTGTAAGTATTATATGCAGGAAGCATTGTGCTGAAGAGCTGACAATCTGTTTTCATGTTCCTGCAGAATACAATGTAGGTTTGCAGTGTTGTGGAGGTGTAAGTGTCAGCAATGTGTGCAGTGTGTAGAGTAAATAGGCTGCGTGCGCGAGGGGAAGCCGTTTGTGCAGCTGGGTACTTTCGCATTCTGTAAGCAAGTGTTGTAAAATGGTGGCGATTATGTATGTGGTAGGCGGGTTTGTATGATTTAACGTCCTTGCTAATGGTGTATGTTGTTGGTCGTACGTGTTTTTGTAAAAGACGTATTTGCTTTGTGGTATTTAGCGGATTTAAGGGTTGTGATTTTCGAGCGTCTAAAGTTTGTAAATGTAACCAAATTCGAGGTTTAAGCTGTGTTGCAGAGGTCCTGGGTGTCCCCCTTGGTGTGGGTAAGGCTTTTATTGTATTTTTGTGTTTTTTTATGTTTTCCACTGTGCGCGGGTTGTCCGTTAAGGTCGTATTTTTGTGAGTCCGAAATGGATTTTTTCTAAGTCCCGCGGGTCGAAGGCGCTCCTTGGCAGCAACTGCGACGGACGCAAACTTTACGTCGCAACGCAAACAACACGACACACCAACTACGACCCTCGAAAACTTTACTTCGCAATGGAAATAACATACGAGACACGTTAACACACATTACGACCTCGCAAAAATCGGACGCAACTCGCGAATATGAAAAAAATAAAAACACAATAAATACACACAGCACATACATAAAATCGTACCTACAGCAAGAGGGAGCATCCACGACCTCAAAAAAGCAACTTACACCTTCATTTAACTCAAAATAAAAGAGTTTAGACACTAAAAAATTCTCTAAGCGACAGAAAAAATGTCCACCGAACCAAACGAAAACGAGGCTATAGCACTGTAAACACGCAAAAACCACAAAAGACATACGAGACACGTTAACACACATTACGACATTGCAAAAATCGGCCGCAACCCGCGGACAGAAAAAAAATAAAAAGACAATAAATACACACAACACATACATAAAAAGCTTACCTACAGCAAGAGGGAGCATACACGACCTCAAAAAAGCAACTTACACCTTCATTTAACTCAAAATAAAAGAGTTTAGACACTAAAAAATTCTATAAGCGAGAGAAAAAATGGCTGCCGAACAAAACGAAAACGAGGCTACAGCACTCTAAACACGCAAAACACCACAAAAAAAATCGCAAAACACCACAAAACACCTACGGATATTCCGCTAAGACGCATACCACACATTACCCGCCATTTCACGACAATGCGGAAGTACACAACTATGCTAACGGTTTGGTCTCGCGCACGCACACTATTACACTGCACACATTCAGCACGCTTACACAGCAGCTCCACAGCACTAATGCTGCAGCAACATCAAAACAGATTGCAGCTCTTCAACACAATGCTTCAAAATACGTAAAGTATATTCATTTATTAATGTATTATACATTTCATTATTATACACCAAACAGCATTAGCTACCTTACAATTTCATTGCCGTCACTTTTTGACGGGCAATTCGCTAGTTTATATATATATACATATATATGTATGTATATATATATATATATATATATATATATATATATATATATATATATATACATATATAGTTGTGAGTAGGCGGGTTGTTGCTAACGCTGCGGGAAGACGCTCCTTGCCAGCAACTGCGGACCTCGCAAAATTTACGGACTTACGAAATAAAAGAGTTTACACACCAGAATATCCCCTAGGCGAGAGAAAAAATGGCCACCGAAAAAAACAAAAACGAGGATACAGCACTCTAAAGACGCAAAACACCACCAAACACCTACGGATTTTCCGAAAAAGACGTACGAGATCCGAAAACAAGGACGCAACCCGCGCGACCCGAAAAACATTGCAAACACAGGACCTCTGCAAGTGAAGTTACACCTCGATTTAAGTCCAAATTCCTGAGTTTAGACACCAGAAAATCACCTAAGCAAGAGAAAAAATGGCCGCCGAACAAAACGAAAACGAGGCTAAAGGACCCTAAACACGCAAAACACCACCAAACACCTACGGATTTTCCAAAAAAGTCGGACGACATCCGAAACAAGGACGCAAAATCAGCCACAGCCACATACCACACATTAGGCGCCATTTTAGAACACTAATATACAATTCGGAAGTACACAGCTACCCTAAGGATTTGCCTTGCGCACGCACACTATTACATATATATATGTGTGTGTGAGGTAGCTGTGAGTGCCCAGTAATCTAGATGAATAGTCAGTATTATTATTATTATTATTATTACCATAATTTATTTGTAACACGACAACATAATCTGTAGCACTATACATGGTTTACAATCAAGCCAAAAACAATAGCAGTATTAACTTGTTGCAAAGGATGGAAGGCCCTCTCTTTGAGCTTAGAATCCGGTGTCCAAAGTGCTTTCTCCAAAAAACTTGCAAACTTACAATCTAAAGTATTAAAGTATTACAGTATATAGTGATACCTTTTTTATTGGACAAACATATTTATAACGATTATGATGAGCTTTTGAGAGTGACCTCTCTTAGCTTCTGACTTGAGAAATAAAGGCATACCTGGAATTGTGGAATTGTGGGAGGGGCCCTCTCATCCCGACTCTTCCTCAGGAGGGGCTTTGCAGCTCTCAGTATTTCCTGTTCAGCACGCCTCAGTCCATTTCTGAGTCTGTGCCTGCAGGTAGGTTTCTCATCTCTCTATCGCTTTTGGCTTCATGTGCCTGCTCCTTTATTATTCTCCTTTGTTATTTGTTTGGCTTTTTTTCCTTGCAGCTTCATTGATTTGCAACTTCTTCCATTAAATTATGTAAGTTTCCCTGCCTTCCTTAAGCTTTCCTTAATGTATTTGGCTCAAAATATCCAAGGCGCTTTTTTACCCATGCCCAAGGTCCTGATTTTTGGCTTTCGTAAGCCCTTTTTGGCAGTTTTGGGCCTAAATCACCAAGTTTCTCACCTTTCCTTGCACCTCCTTTTTGATAGATTTTGCCCCAAATCTACTAAACTTGCATAATGGGTCGTGCTTTTTGGCCTTCATAAGCCCTACTTTGTGGATATTGAGAAGGATTTACTAAACTTCGATCTTCCTCTAGTTTTCCATAAGTCCTAAATATATGCACAACATCTATCACTTTCTGTAAATCTAAATCCACCTTTGTTAAGCTCCACCTCAACCACACTTCCATAACTCCTAAATCAGCCTTAGTTAGGCACCATAGCAAACATGCTTTCCATGAAAATTAAATCAGCCTCTCACTAGGCTTCACCGCAGTCACGCTTTTCACACGTCCTAAACCAGCCTTCGCTAGACACCACCTCAAACGCATTCTCATAAGTCCTAAATCAGATTCCTCTAATATGCTTTCCATAAGTCCTAAATTAATCATTTTGTACCTGCATTGCCGATTATGCCTTCCTTTAGTAGCCTCACCCACAGTCGCTGCTGATGCCTGACATGAGCTGTCCTTGCTTTCTTGCAGGGACTCACCTCCCCAAGCCACTAGTAGCTTAATTTGCAGTTGCTGCTGATGCCGGGTAATTCAGCAGTCCTTGCTCATCTGGCGCTCTTAGTAGTAGCACATCGCCCATGTCATGCTACCCCTTTGGCTACATTTCCACTACCTCTTGCCATAGAAGAGGGACCCGACCATAAATATATATATATATATAAATATATATATATATATATATAGTTGTGAGCATACGAGTTGGTGCTAACGCTTGTGGGCTCGTGTAGCGAGCCCCCGGCCCTCGCAAAGCGAGGGCCGCGGGCGAGGCCCTCAGTTGCTGGCATGGAGCGCCAAAGGCTCTCTGTGCCAGCAACTGCGACCCTCGCAAACTTTACGCTATAACGCAAACAACATGACACACCATCTGCGACCCTCGCAAACTTTACCGCGCAGCTCAAAGAACATACGAGACACGTAAACACTCATTACGGCCTCGCAAAAATCGCCCGCCACTCGCGAACATGAAAAAAATCAAAACACAATAAATACACACAGCACATACATAAAAAGCTTACCGACAGCAAGAGTGAGCATCCACGACCTCAAAAAAACAACTTACACCTTCATTTAACTCAAAATAAAAGAGTTTAGACACTAAAAAATTCTCTAAGCGAGAGAAAAAATGGCCGCCAAACAAAACGAAAACGAGGCTAAACACGCTAAACACCACAAGCAACTCGCAAAACACCATACGAGACACGTTACCACACATTATGACATCGCAAAAATCGTCCGCAACTCGCGGACAGGAAAAAAGGCAAAACACAATAAATACACACAACACATACATAAAAAGCTTACCTACGGGGGGCGTGTTTAACTTTCAGAGCAGGCAGACATGTTCCACTGCAGCTCTGCACCTTACAACTATAAAATAGGGGAAAATATCCCAATTTTGGGGAACAAATCCCTGAAAAATAGGACACAATGATTAAGGAACAAGAAAGGATCAATTAGATACCAAAATTACAAACAGGGTGTGAGAACTTTACAGCCCGTGGCTAAGGCCTACCGCATCTGGCCCTCAACAGAGAGACTCCCTGTGTTCCCCTGCGCAGGCTAATCTCCCTAAGACCGCATAAGAGGAGCCTGGGACACCTCAAGTCCACAACTACCTGCAAGAGAAGTGGAGCGGTGAGTCCCCAACCGAGAGAGGGAAGCGTGAGTACCCAAAGCAGGTCAGCCTGCTAGGGACTGTAGAGGTGGTGAGACGCTGACTCCGAGGTCTGACAGTAGCAGAAGGAAAAGATCCGCTAGGACGCCGCTGTCATCTGCCATACAAGCTAAAAGGGTCTGCCCAGGGGCTCACACGTGGCTGGAGCGACGGCCATTTCACATACCTTGGAGTGGAGAAATAGGCCTCATTGTGGAGCCATTTTGACTCACCCTGGGCACAAGAACTGTATAATACCAGAGATCTGGATATATAAATAAATGTAAATAGTCTAGACCTAGAGGAGGAAAGAGGGCAGGCACTGTTACACACAAGCCCATAAAGACACAATGTAAGTCCCATTACACAGGCATTCAGGAGTAAAAAAACAAAACAAAAAAAAAAAACACAACCAGCAGAGATACTGCTCACAGCCTGGGGACATAAACCTCTGCAAAACTGTATTGTAAAAATCAAGGGCTGTTAAAAAGAAACCTGGCCCTAATGGAAGGGTGCAGTAGAGAGGAGAAGGAGGCAGAGGCGATCATAAATATGGCTTAAAACACCGCTGCAAGCCCGGGTCCCACCTACTAACTCTACAAATGTACCATTATCTCATGACCCACACAGAAGCCCAGAATTTCTACATAATGTGGGAACAGTAAATAACAGGAATCCTACACTGTGGTTGCCCCACTATGAAGGTCGTCACTGCTTGCCAAAGCACTGTATTCAGATATAAATAGAAATAAAGAATTGTGACACCGATAATACAGACCAACCTCTGGGCCGGAAACATGGTTAAGCCCAAACGGTCAGAACCCTCCAAAAATATTAAAGACCACTTCCAAGTATCCATGGCCAATCAAAAACAAGCCCCAGATAATAGCCCAGCAGAATCAGGACCCCCTGAATCAGAGATGGAACAAACTGGTAATACCTCAATGGACATCTCAGCAAAGTCCATGGCACAGATAGCTGATCTTATGCAAAGTAAATTAGACAAAGTCAAGAATGAGCTTAAAAAAGAGATTCATGATCTGGGCAAAAGGACCCATCTCTTAGAAACTCTGGTGGATGATATTGGAGAAGCTCAGGACCAGATGGGATCGGCCATACCAGAACACTCCTCGCAAATGGCAGAAATGGCCGAGAAACTAGAGGACATGGATAACCGGAGCCGAAGACATAATTTGAGACTGAGGGAGATACCCATAGCAGTGACGGACCTCATGCCTTATATCCAGGCCACATTTATTTTTCTGACCCCAACGTTGCCAGAGGCGGACTGGGAAATTGAGAGGGCGCATAAAGCCCTGGGGGCATCATCAGCTCCTAATGTTCCCAAAGATGTGATCATACGTCTACTACGCCAGAGGGCCAGAGATGCTATATTGGGAGCTGCAAGAAAATGCAAAGAAATCAAAGGACCAGATGGCTCCGTACTACAAGTATATGTGGATTTGTCTCCCAACACCCTCTTGAAAAGAAGACAAATGAGGCCCGCCCTGACAGTTTTACAACAACACAAGATTGCATACAGATGGGGATTCCCCTTTGTACTTTTGTTTCAGGTGAAAGGAACTTTTTATTCTCTCAAAACACTAGAAGAGTGTATGCAAATACGGCAACGGAACAAGACTTGCAGCAACAAAACACTCCACAAAGGAGCCCACAGAGGCAGTGGCAAGACATTCTACTCCCGCAAAGGTGCAAAAAAGGGTCCATAGCAGGAGAACTCCCTCCGAGATTACAAACAGGGAGATCTTGAACTGGCCAGACCCTGGCATAGGGAATTTGGACTGTTTGGAGAAGACAAAAGGACTTTATGCTCCTGATTCATGGACTATTAAGGATATAGAGACTTTAACCTAAAGGACCTAGTCAATGGGGTTAAGGGTACAAAAATATTTAACTAGGGAAAACAGTATATTCTCTAGAATTAGAATTTGGGAGGGTAGAAATGATAGAGAGAAGTTTAAATTAATAGAAAGAAAGGTATCTCTACGGTTTAACAGAGTAAGGACTATAAGCAAGGGGTGAAGGGGAAAGAAGGAAAGAGAGATGAGGACAACAGAAATCTTTACCAAAGGGTAGCGGGGAAGGATAAAGGGGTTCCCTTGCTAATAGATTCCTAAACAGTTAAGGGGGTATACCATACAGACAACACTTTTAGTAACAAGAGGGATTGAAATAAACAGCAGAGGGTTGAGAGCATGAGAAGCTACCATAGAAGGGGGGAAACTAGCTGAGGAAAAGGGCAGGGGCAGTGGGAAAGACCAAAAGGTGGGACCCTGCAGCAGAGCAAACAACGGACGTTAAGGGGGGGATAACACAGCAATTTAGTGTAGTTCCACCTATTGTGCACTCCTCGTACTGGCATGGCGGAGACGGGGAAGGTCCTCCCTCCTCAGGCCAGACTTGCAAAGACACATCTTCAAAGATGGTGGGGAATGAGCACGGGTGTCCTAAGACACACAGAAAGTTTCAGTTTAGTTAAAAATGTTTGTGTTATTTTCTGGTTATTAACTTTTTTGGCAGTAACAAAGAATCGATATCTACAACTCAAAGGCGCAGGAGGAAGGGTCTTCCTTGGGCCAGCTTCTTTGATGGTCCATGGACCACCTGATTTAAAAGTGAGTACTATTTTTATGCTCTATCCTTTCTTCGGGACCGATGGCTAGAGTAGGATACACATTCATAACTCACAACGTCAGGGGGTTCAATTCACCCTTCAAGAGGAGGAAAGCCTTCCTAACATATAAAATCCATAATCCGGCAGCCATTTTCCTCCAGGAAACTAATTTCAAGCTGAATAGTGTTCCTAAATATATGCATAGAAATTATCCTAACATATATGCTACCACATAGGCTTCAAGAAAGGCGGGAGCGGCTATCCTGCTGCACAAGGATTTCCCCTTTATTCTTAGTAACAAGAAATTTGACCCGGAAGGGAATTTTGTTATATTGACAGGCACAATACATGATACCAGAATTACACTTATATCATTATACTCTACAAACTCATCCCCTCATAATTGTCTCTTGTGACTACTTTGTTACCTAGGGACTCAGGAATTAGGACACATCATCTTAGGGGGGGACTTGAATTTAGTGATTAAGCCTGCACTGGATCGTTCAGGGACTTATTCGGGAGACAAGTTTTCCAAAAAATTAGACCTAATACAAACCCAATTAAGGAGATTGCAGATGACAGATATATGGAGAAAGAGCCACCCTATGGACAGGGAATATACATTTTTCTCCCAGGTACACCAGACTTATACGAGAATAGATACATTCCTAGTGGGGACAAACCTAATTGATCAAACTGAAGGGGTAGAGATACACCCATGCCCTTGGTCAGACCATTCTTATGTACGCCTCACAGTTCAGCTGGGGTGGGTCCTGGGGGGCGCCAGGGGATGGAGACTGAACAAAATGCTATTAACCCAACCTCATCTGAGAGATCGAGTAGCGACGGCTTTGGACTCATACTTTACAGAAAATATGACTGAAGGTATAACTCCAGACTGGGTGTGGCTGGCTCATAAAGCCTGCATTAGAGGGACATGTATTCAAATCGCAGCCCAACATAAAAAACAACAAAGCCAAAAAGAAAGGACTGCGAAGGAAAAACTTACGACGCTAGAAAGGATGAACCAACAAAATCCGACGATGGCGTTACTGCAACAGATAGTGTTAGTGAGAGTTGAATTAGATCAAATTTTATCAGAAAAGACTGAAAGAGCCTTGCGATTTACGGGCCAGCGGTTCTATGCTAGGGCGAACAAGCCAGATACCATGCTGGCCAACAAGCTGAAAAATAAAATAGCCCAATCAAAAATGTATCAGATAAAAGACCCCCAAGGACAAACAACATCTAGCCCTAAGAAAATTCAGGAAGTGTTTAAAAACTTTTTTAGCAAGCTGTATACCTCCCAAGGCTCAACAGGAGAAGCCCCCATAAGGGACTTTTTACATTCATGTGACCTTCCCAGCTTGACAGAGGAGGACAATTGTTTGATTAACTCCAAAATCTCACTAGAGGAGGTGAAACAAGTTATACAGGAGGCGAAGGTGGGCAAGTGCCCTGACCGGACAGATTTACGGCACAATAGTATAAGACTTTTTCTCACACCCTAACTCCACACTTAACTACATTCTTTAACTATATTCTCAAGGGCAAATCAATCCCAGCAGAATTTAACCAAGCCGAATTGGTATTTTTTCCAAAAGAGGGTAAAGATAAACTAGAAGTGAACATTTTTAGACCCATTTCATTACTTAACATTGATTTAAAACTTTTGACACAGATTATAGCCAACAGAGTAGCAAGATTTCTCCCCAAGTTGGTCCACCAAGACCAGGTAGGCTTCATTCCCCACAGGCAGGCGGGGGACAATATCTGCAAAGTAGCTAATCTAATCTATATGGCCCAGAAACAACATTCTACCTTATGCATGTTGGCCCTTGATATAGAAAAGGCCTTTGACACTGTAGAGTGGCCCTACTTATGGGAGGTGTTGGCAAAATTTGGCTTCACGGACACTTTTATAAACTTGCTTAAAACACTTTATAAGAAGCCAAGGGCGCGAATCAAATTGTCGGGTCCGAATAATGAAACTATAGATATACAGAGGGGATGCCCACTCTCTCCTCTACTATTTGCCTTGGTAGTGGAGCCGCTGGCCCAGAAAATTAGGACATCTACTCAGATAAGGGGAATGCAGGCTGGCCCAACAAAACTTAAAAGCAGCTGGTTTGCGGATGATGTGTTATGTACACTCACCAACCCCATAACATCGATTCCGGCTTTATTTGAAATACTCGACAGTTTTGGTTTGATATCAGGTCTTAAATTAAACGCGACCAAAACAGAGGTACTAGCGGTGAACCTAACCCAGGAAGAGGAGACATTTTTGAGAGAAAAGTATCGGTTTACATGGCCAAAGACCCATATTAGGTATCTAGGGATCAATCTTACAAAAAACTTGGGGGACCTTTACAAATTTAACTATGAACCTCTTATCAAACAATTAAAGAATGACATGAACTCATGGTCCAAACACAAACTATCTTGGTCAGGACGGATACATTCTGTAAAAATGAACCTGTTACCAAGAATTCTCTATTTGTTCCGGTCCCTACCAGTTAGATGCCCGGAAAAGGAGTTAAGACAATTCCAAAAAGCAATTTTCCAATACATTTGGCAATATAGACCGCATAGAATAGCGAAACAGATAATGACTAGACATAAGAGTTGGGGTGGCTTATCATGCCCTAATCTTATACAGTATTATAATGCAGCCCAATTAGCAATCATTCCTAGGATTCATTCCCGGGAACATACACCAGGTTGGGTCTACATAGAAGACCAGGAATTACAACCCTACATATGGGATCAAGTCATTTGGCTAAAAGATCCACTGGCGGCGCTGAGAAGGCCACAAAACCCGATAATCAGATTGTCGCTGCAGTGCTGCAAATGGGCTCAGATACACCATGGGATTCTAGGTCAGTTCTCCCCCTTGGCTCCCCTGATACCACACCCGGAGTTCCGGACTCTGTTATCTGAACGTTCTAGGGAATGGTGGACGTCAAGAGACTTAGACAGAATTGGGAACTGGGTGGCAGAAGGGGGCTCTCTCTCCTATGTGCAACTGAGGGATAAATACAATCTTCCACTGGAGGAACATTACAATTTTTGCAGGATTAGTCATCTAGCGAATTCTTTGATCAAACAATTGGGTATCCCGAAATATACTTGGTTCTCGAAACTATGCAGTACAGCGCCCTTTACAAGAGGAATACTAGGCATGCTTTATTCAGAATTTAATAAACCAAAAATAGAACCCAAGGACAAATTTATGAAAGAATGGGAGAAGGATATGGGAAGCACCTGGGAATTAACCCAGTGGAAAAAATCCTGGATAGAACTTACAAGAGGCTCACTAAATTATAGTCTGTTAGAGACGTCTATAAAATGTTTGCATAGGGCCTATATAACCCCAGACCGGATTGCAAAATGGAGGGGGGCCAGAATCCTAATTGCTATAGAGGCTGTAACTTAAGAGGCAAGTTCATTCATATGTGGTGGATGTGATCCAAAGCCCAGAAGATGTGGCAGGAATGTGCACGTCTGGCATCCCATATCTTTCAAACGGATCTGCAGGCCCAGATGAAGGGATGTTTGCTGGGCTTAGGCATGAAGGCCTTAACGGCTACCCAAAACAAAATGATGCAATTTATATGTTTAGCGACTAAAAATTGCATAGCTAAGAGATGGAAAGCAGAATATTTAGAGCCATTAGAGATAGCCAATAAACTAAGTCAAATTATGCTATATGAAAGAATATCTCACACATTAGCAGATACTATGGACATGTTTTTGATATTATGGGGACCCTGGGTCACATATCAAGAACAACAAAGATAGCTTGTGGGGTGAAGCCGTCCGGGGGGGGGGGGGGGGGGGGGAGGAGAGAATATGGATGGGGAGGCTGGACGGGGGATATACCCAAGAATTCTTTGCACCAGAGAGGTAAGACTACAGAGGGGAAATCGACATGGGAGGGAAGAAGTCGGACTCCCTAGGATGATTAATAGCTGCCAACAGTTGAATTGAAGTTGTATGTTTATTTTAAGTTTGAACTGGTTTTAAGGGGGTAGGGAGACAAGGGGGGAACTGATAATCCAAGGAGTACAAGAACTGTGAATAAAAGTGCATGAACACGAAGGCTCCAAAGACTAATTTGGTTAGTTGGGGAAAATTAGGAAAAGGGGAACAGAAAAAGGAAAAAGAGGTGGTGAATGTCACAAACTTGAAATGAAACATTTAAATGTAATATGTCTTTTATGTATTATGCTCTTATAACACGAAAGGGCCTGCGAGCCCTGGCAGAGAAAGTCTAAAGATATGGAAATATGATGTGTTCTCATAAGTGACAATAAAAAAATGATTGACAAAAAAAAAAAAAAAAAAAGCTTACCTACAGCAACAGGGAGCATCCACGACCTCAAAAAAGAAACTTACACCGAACAAAACGAAAACGAGGCTACTGCACTCTAACCACGCAAAACACCACAAGAAACTCGCAAAACACCACAAACGACCTACGGATATTCTGCTAAGACGCATAAAAACATTACCCGCCATTTTACGCTAATGCGGAAGTACCCAACTACGCTAACGGTTTCGGCTCGCGCACGCACACTATTACACTACACACATTCATCACGCTTACACAGCAGCTCCACACCACTAATGCTGCAGCAACATCAAAACACATTGACAGCTCTTCAACACAATGCTTCAAAATAGGTAAAGTATATTCATTTATTAATTGGATTATATATTTCAGTAGTACACACAAAACAACATTAGCTACCTTACAATTCCATTGCCTTCATTTTTTGACGGGAAATTCGCTAGTATATATATATATATATATATGCTGTTTGGCAGTTTGGCATTCTGATCTCCCAGCTATATTTCTTGTCTTTGCATAGATAATCTAATAAAGTGCTATACCATTCCTTGTCTCCTTGTACACACCTTTACTTCAGAACAGACACACTCGTGCCCTTTGTCTGTTTGCAGTTTACTGAGTTAATAGCTAGATTCTAGGTTCAACAGTGCTCAATGTCTACTCTGGAGGTACGGAGCTAATTAATGAGAGAAAGAGTGAGTGGGAAGTTGCTAGGAGGATACAGATACTCATTCACTAGCTTCACCGCTACTAATTGTACATGTCTCAAAACAAGCAATTCCTTCTTTTATCTTAAAGGCTTATGGAGCATATAGAATAAGGAGGTCTCGGTGCGAAGTAACAACAGCTAGTGACTTAGTGATTTTCTTATTTTCTAAAGCTATTACATCTGCAACATTCCCAAATGCAGTCATAGTTATTATAGTAAGGGAGTTTCAGTTCAAGTCAGTTTGACATGTGACAGGAATCAGAATTAGTCACTGGCTCTGTCCCGACAGCAAAGGGGCATTTTTTAAAGTGGTTATTTTTGCAACTTTGAACAATTTGAGTTGTTGTTTTTCTTACCAAATTATCCATGTCTTGTATTAAAAATTAAAGACCTTTACAACCTGCCTAATGTGTAGATAGGAAGAAACAACAGATATGAAACAAAATAGTCTTCATAGCAAGGCAACCCACTTGCTACCTCTCTCTCATGACAGAGAAGAGGTTAATAAAGAAGTCAATCAAAAAAGTAAATAAAAAAGATAGGGGTTTATGACACCCCTCCCAGGATCTCCTCTATACTCACGAGATCCCCTTTCACCTCACCCTTTGTATGTTTGAGGTTAGGGGCCCATTTAATCCTAAATATCCCCAATCTACATATGTTAACCCTAGCCCTTTAGAGATAGTGTTTGCCATAGAGGACTATAAATCCCAAACCACAATATCTACCCTCGCAATCCCCTAAATACCTTATTGGGTAATGGATCCCCCTAGTACCTATCTCCCAATAGGGGTCCATACAGACCCCCCCAAGGATGCTATCACTAGCCTTATGTGAGTAAATATTGACCCCCTTGTTCTCTAATCACTATCCCCCAAGAGGGTTCCATTGAACTCGCATGGCCTCTACCTTCCACTTTAGGAGAGCCTATGGACCACCATGGTACCTTATCTCCATCCATGACTCCATCCCAATGACTTATTTCAAAACCAGCGTGTACCAAACATTGAAACTTGCCTCTTGGGAATTTTGCCTCTTACTTTGACCACTCAACAAATTTGTACAACTAGCTGCCAAAAGTCACATAGCCAAACAATGAAAATCTGGCACACTCAACCTGCAAATAGTTAAATATAAGCTAAACGACATCTTAATTAATGAGAGACACCTATTAGAAGATTCTATCTATAATTTTCAAAAAAATTGGGATCCATGGCTGAACTCCCCAGATAGCATTCCCTTAGAATAACTATTAACTACTTCTCTCAAAATTCTCAAAATCACAGAGAGGACCTCTGGGAGACCTGAGACCCAGATGGGACGTAAAAAAATCCTGCTAAGGTATGATGCTCTTCTCGAATCACATTGTAACAAATTGAAGAAAACCAAAAAGGCAAAGTAATACTCCCCCTCCCCCCAACTACCTGTCTTTTGTTGTTTTTATATATTTGTGACATATTTCACTAATAACCTACAAGGACTCAATTTCAAGTTTTTATTTGTTCCTACGTTAGGTCCACATGTCGAAAGTCAAAGATAAAAGTAGAAAAAGGAAAAAGATGGAGAAATATGAGTATACAGTAAGACTACTATTAATGAGAGGATACAGATGTGTATTAAAAGGTAATCTTTATTTTACAAATGTTTAGATGATATACCACAACAACAATGATTATTATAATATCCCTCCTATGGCAAAGTTTTACAAACCATTATCTGCAAATTGTCATTTAAACATATTTGTTATTTTATGTCTTTATTCTCAATAAAGCGGTTTGAAAAAAAATAATACAGAAAATAAAAATCTGGCAGTAAAATAATAAAAAAATTACAATAAAATAATAAAATATTATTAATTAAATAAAAAATATTGAATGTAAAATAAAATATTTTGTTAAGTAAAATATTACCCTCCATAGCTCCAGCATTGTCAATAGGTGCCTTGGTAAGTGAGCACATCCATTCCAATTAAGGTTTGCTTGAAGTCCTTGTTGCTCATTTTCTTGTTCTCCATGAAATGGCCTCTTCTTTCTTGCTTGAATAACCTGCTCCTCATCCTTCAGGAGATGGAAATTGCCCATCCAAAACTGTACCTCTCTGAAAATAAAAAACAAACTAAACTAACCTTTAATACAGACTTTCTAGGACTCTGATTGGCTGAAATAGCTGTCCATCAAATTTCAGCCAGTAAATTGAATTAATCTGTTCCCTTCTGTGATTAGCTGATCCATTAGCCAATCAGAAAAATTATAACATCATTAGTATTCTGAATTCTGATTGGCTGTTAGTTATTCAATCAAATTAGTGGCAGTGGTCTTCTCTGATCGGTTAATACTGATCTGATGACAATAATTTAAATTCCTTCACGTTGATTGGCTGACATTTGATTGACAGCTATTTCAGCCAATCAGAGCCCTAGAGAAGTCTGTATAAAATAAGAAGAGAAACCCATACTGTGTTATTTGTAGCAGGAGCTCCTCGTAGTTTTTTTTTCTTCATTTTTTTTTGAAGCAGAGATGTTTTCAGAGCCTTTTTCCTGGCGCTGAAGATGAAAGCAGTGTCTTGCTTGACAATGCAGGAATTATGCAGGGTAATTTATTTATTAACACAATTTAATTTTACTACAAGTTTAATTATTTTTTATTTTATTAATAATATTTTATTTTATTGTAATTTACTTTATTTTACTGTAAGATGTTTTTTTAACAGTATTTTTCTTTTTATTTAATTTTAGTTTGGGTGTTGTTTTAGGGACTATGGGGTCCTCATGGACCCCTTGATGGGATAGAATCTATGGGTCCTCATTGTAGGTGCTTAAGGTACCCTGGGGTCCATGGTAAACCACATGGACGTAGATACGGGCTAAAAACAAAATGCTAGATTAAACTTTAGCATAACAGAATAAAAATGAGATATATTAGAGATGGTATTATTTTTTTATTTTCATCTAAATTTGCACTGAAAAGAGTACATTTTAATCGCAGACACATTAATCAATGATCTATAAATGTGACTAATTGTATTGGTATGTTTAATGTGTCAGGCTCTCCTCATCCCTCTACTAAAAGTAGATAAGGTCTCAGGGACCTGCACTGTTCCTAAGACTGACTACTTTCAAATCACCACAGATATTCCATTTGTATTCTTCGTATTTGATTTTTTTAAGCACGAGTTCGGTGCCGACGCAGGAAGTTCGGCCCCTCATTTTTGTTGTTGTACCTGTATCAGACTTATTGCAAGTTGTCCTTATTGCAAGTTAAGCTAATGACGTGACGTAACATGCGCGCCACGTCATTAGCATTGGCCTGGTCAAGACGCAGGAAGGAGCGTGGAGGAGCGGAGGAGCAGCTGCAGATAGAGGTAAGTGAAGGGGGGATTAGGATGAGGAGGGGGGGTTGAGGATAGGGGGGTTGAGGATGAGGAGGGGGGTTGAGGTTGAGGAGGGGGCGGAGGTTGAGGAGGGGGGCTGAGGAGAGAGGTTGAGGAGGGCGGTTTAGGATGAGGATGGGGGTTGAGGATGGGGCGACTGAGGATGGGGGGGTTGAGGAGGGGGGACTGAGGATGGGGGGGTTGAGGAGGGAGGATTGAAGATGGGGGGGTTGAGGTTGAGGATGGGGGGGGTTGAGCATGGGGGGTTGAGGTTGAGGAGGGGGGTGGAGGTTGAGGAGGGGGTTTAGAATGATGGGGGGGTTGAGGATGAGGATGGGGGGGTTGAGGTTGAGGAGGGGGTTGGTGTTGAGGAGGGGGGTTGAGGGGGTTGAGGTTGAGAAGGGAGGTTGAGGAGGGGGGTTGAGGTTGAGGAGGGAGGTTGAGGATGAGGATGGAGGTTGAGGATGAGGAGGGGGGTTGAGGAGGGGGACTGAGGAGGGTGGTTTAGGATGAGGAGGGTGGTTTAGGATGAGGAGGGTGGGTTGAGGATGAGGATGGAGGGTTGACGATGGGGGGTTGAGGAGGGGCATGAGGATGAGGAGGGGGTTGAGGATGAGGAGGGAGGTTGAGGAGGGAGGATGAAGAGGGGGGTTGAGGAAGGTGATAAGGGAGTGGGGGAAGAGACACAGGGAACGGAGAGAAGGGAAGAGACACAGGGGAGGTAGAGGGGAGAAGAGACACAGGGGAGAGAGAGGGGGACACAAGAAAAGGGCACACAAGAGGGGGACACAGGGGGCAGCACATTTCCAAGCCTCGGCTTATACTCGAGTCACTACTTTTTCCCAGTATTTTGTGGTAAAATAGGTGCCTCGGCTTATACTCGGGTCGGCTTATACTCGAGTATATACGGTAGTCTTCAAGGGAAAATAAATCTTTAAGATTACTATTCCTATCTCTAAAAAAACAAAGTTTCCTTTTGGAGAAGATTCCAGCCTTTCAACCAGGAACCTGAAAGGTCTGCTTGAGTTTTAGGTTCAAGTCTCGGGCTATGTCATTGAGATCTCCTTGGGTAAGGAAATATGGTTGTAAAGATGAACAGGAAGCCTCAAAAGTTTGATCATGCCTTATATCATCATCACCATGCTCTACGGGATCTTTCTCTTGTTCATCATCACTAAGTATTACTTCTTCTGGAGGCGTTGGCACAGGCAATTCTTCACTATGCAACACTGGCCTGATGGCAGATGGTAAATTCTGATATGTCACAGTGTGCTTTGATTTAGAACTGATGCCTGAAATGTTTGTAAGACAAAAGTAACAATCTATGGAGTGATCTTTCTGTTCTTGCCAAATCATTGGAACAGCAAAATGAATGTGCTGAGTACTCGTTGAACAACTTGCAATAAGTCTGATACAGGTACAACAACAAAAATGAGGGGCCGAACTTTATTCTTGGTCACCGACTTTAATTTTTAAATAGCACCTCACTGCAAATGTAGCAAAATGAGCCTGGATGAGTAAAAATTTTCTTGGCATTGTTTTGTGTTATGAACATAAAATGTACATAGAACTACACAAATAACAGATACTCACAGCATTAGATGTTTTAAGAACTAACTCTTTCCACCAACTGGCCAGGAGCGCTGACTCATACAGAAAAAAAGCAAACATGTGACTCATCATGCTTTAAGAGCATCACGTGACAGAATATGACTCAACTGTTTATTACTCTGTGCCCTTTTTACATTGACTAATCAGTAAAATTTACAACAATTAAAAATAATACTAGGATTTACTGATGAAATATTAACATATCTTAATGCTGTATGAATGTGTTATATAGCACAATGTATTATATTAAAGAGGATGAAACTTTAATAATATAGGTGATAGAACAATTCTGAGACCATTTTCGAAATCAGTGGGATAGATTATATATAGCACAACCCTTCTTTGCTCTGAGACAAAATCTTTGTTGACCAGTGCTATTTTACTTTGCAACAGTCTATTTAGAACAAGTAAATCATTTCTCCTAAGGGCTCCATAATTATGTAATTGCAATGTTCAGGCACATCCCATTAGAGTTTGTCAGTGCTGACATTGTTGAAAGTTTGTTCTAACCATTGTAATACTTATTACTCACACAAAGATATTTGCAAAGAAACACAAATGAGGATGTTATCATAGAATTTGACTGCTATTTTCTCACAAAAAGTCTGGTCGACCTGCTGAATATTTTTTTTTATAATGAATTGTACTTTAATTAGTATATCATTCAGCCATATAGTAAAGATTAACAGCCTATCATCTTAACAACTTTGTGCTGCTTGCTTATTTATTTCTATTAACTTTATTAATTGTTCATCTTTTTTTTTTTTATCCCATTTGTTACATGGTCAAATTGAATGCAGCTCACAGACTCCATTTTCAAAAACCCTCAAAAAGACTATCTGCACACATTAGATGTATTTTTAAATGTCATAATTACAAAGAAGAAAAAGGTATGATCTGTATCTTATTATACCCTTGGTGCTTGACACCACTATTATCTAAACAATATAAATAACTTTAATGGGATATTTTAATCCGGAAATAGCGCTGCTTAAAAGTTATAAAAATTGGTGCACAATATAGAATAAATAAATACTATATGATATAAGAATGAGGATAAATCAGTATCATCACCAATATAGAGATCTGGTCATGAAAGGTACCCTAAATAAAGGGTTAACATATTCAATAATAATAGATGCATGAAGTATTGAATCCTCATATATCAGAATAAGCTGATATACCTGAAAAAGTCAGGATATACTGATAATCATCGGATTATTCTATATAGAAAGCACTATAAAGAAAAAACTAATATTAAAAACTAAATTTAGAGTAAAACAGAGATCATAAATAAACTGGAGGTATCAATATGTATGTAAATATCAATATCAAAGATATTAGGGACACTGTGACTTTAAAAGGTAATGAATGATAATAGAAGCTGCAGATAACATATAACAGTATAACAATATAGTGTATTAGCAAAACGTTGCCACACTTAGTATACTTGCTGTTCAGTTGCTATGCTTCATGTGTAACATGTTCCATCAATTCACTATGTTAGATTGGTCCTCCAGTGGTCTCTGTCCTCTATGACTACTGATAAAAGTGCCAACGGGCCGTTTCGTCCATCCTCGTGGACTTTCTCTAAGGCTGTATTCTATGCTGGACTCTCTGGCTTATAAAGCCAGTTTATTTCCGGGTTTGATGATGTGTATTGCGTAATTGCGTCATTACGTTTGCGTAACTGCGTCATTGCGTTTTTTTGAAACTGTTTAACTTTATTTAAATGGACAGTGGGCATTTTCAAAAGACAACTACCTTTATTTGTTCCCGATTTTTACAAAGGTTAACAAAAAGCAAAATGCAATTATTTACTGAATGTATATGGGACTAGAGATCAAGATTTAAGATAGGATATCCCAATGATCACAAAACAAAAGTGATAAAAGAGGTAATATAACTACTATTTTATGTAGTGTGGTGATGTGAAATCTAAAATAATTATATAATAATTATCATTGTACAGTGGACAACACTAGTCCAATAAGAATAATAATGAAGCATAAAATAATAATATGATGATATAATAAGTGGTGAGTGATATAACACTGAAGTGACCTGTTATGTCGATATATAATATAAAATGTAACTCTAAAAGTGAATGATTATTGTCTATCTTTAAAATAATAATAAATAAATTAAACTTAGGTGAATTATTAGGTCTAAAGCCTATATAAAGTATTTTGATTGTATATTTGGGTTCAAAGAAGAAAAGAGAGTGAATAAAAAATGATGATACTGATATATCTGTTAAGTGAAATTTATATACTGTGGAAAATTTTTAAATAAATTAGACAAAATCAGAAAAAATCAGGGGACCCTAGAGAATGTTGTAACATATCAGCACCTCCAGACATATAGGGCCTCATTCTATTAGCGACCGCAGCCGTTGCGGGGCCGCAAGGACCGGCCGCAAGCTATTCGGCTATTCTATTCCCTTACGGCCGGGGGCTCCGGCAGGCTTGCGGCCGGCACCTTGCTATCTCTTGCGGCCGCTCGCGCCGGAGGAAAGCCTTTAATCTAAAACGGCCGCAAGAGTTTCGGCCGTAAGAAATTCCTATTTGCAATTCAATTGCTCCGGGAACCCTCTCTGCAAGGCTAAAAACGAGCCGCTGCTTACTTGCAGGAAAGAGGTCCCGCTAGCACCAATTAAGCACATAAAATAGCTCAAATAAAGCCATCCTGCACTTTGAGAAGACTATAAAGGGATTTTAGGTGTTAGAAAAAATAGCACATAATTATCCTATACTCAAATCCGTAAAATATTTTATTTTTAATATCCGTAAAATATCCATGTAAAAAGTCCAGAGTGCTTGGAGCACCTCAGACCCCCCCACGCCGCAGCCGGAAAATAAACAGTTAATTTGAACTTGGGTTTGGGCTGATGTGCAAGCTTGAGAGTGGGTTACTTTTAATCCTCATGTCCCCCAATATGATCCCTAGCATTTACAGTGCTGTACAGTGCAGGCTTGAATTTATTTTTGCGTTTTTATATTTCAGAGCTTACGGCCGGTTCCAAGATATGCGGCCGGCCGTAAGATGAGATCCTTGCGGGGCCGTATAATAGAATCGCGAGTTAACAGAACCCCTGCAAGGAATCGTAGCCTTACGGCCGATTTACGGCCGCTAATAGAATGAGGCCCATAGTATCTTAACTCTTTATATGTTAACCCATATTCGAGAACCCTTTTTCAATTTAAATAAAGGCTGTATAGGAGTATCCCTCATTTAACCCATTAGGGTATTTACTATTGAGTGTGAAGATCCATTTGCTTTCAGCTTGTAGAAGTTTTCTATCTATGTCACCACCTCTTGGTCCTTGAAACAATCATTCTAAGACTTGAAATGTCATAGCCTCCGGTTGATTTCTATGAAATAATTTTATATGCCTCGAGACGGAGGTATCCAATTGTTTTTTAATAGAGTATGCATGTTCTAGTATTCTCCTACGTAGCTGACGGAATGTTTTACCTACGTAATATTTTTTACAAGAGCATGTCATGACATATATAACGTGAGTGGTTTCACAATTTATTAGACTTTTCACTGGATACTTGATTCCTGTATTGATATCTGTGAAATCTTTACATGGTTTAATGTATTTACATGCCTTGCAGTGGCCACACTTTAAGAGGCCCTTTGTAGGTGTTAACCAGTTTTCTGGTCTTTTTGGGGGATTAAAAAGACTTTTGACCAAGGTGTCTTTAACACTGTTATTCCTTCTATATGTAATTGAAGGTTCTTCTGTTATGAAGTCTTTCAGAGTTGTATCTTCTCTCAAAATATACCAATGTTTCTTCAGAATATTTTGAATGTTTTTTTATAATTACAAAGAAACTTAAAAATGTCAGTTACAGACGGATAAACAAAGGAGTTTAATATAATGTTTATTAATCTATATTAACACTAAAGCTTACAGTCTGTCTTTTTATTCATTTTTTTTAATACCAGATTACTGAAAGCTAATCTATTGTTTGCACTGGCAGTGATGACATTAAGGGACCATTAATATTTATTATCAGGGGTGACCTGCAGCCTCTCTAACTTTCATTTATCTGTATGGCAATATGTTTCCTGCACATTGCTAGATTTTGAATCTCATTATATATAACCTAAAGATTTTACTGAATAAAACTAGTTCTACGTGCACAATCTGAAATCAGTGACTTTTCCCAAAAGAATATACGTAAGCTTAAAGCAGTAAGCTGATTTGCAGGGGATTTTGGGAATACTTGTTCATTTGCCTGTAGTCGATTTGAATGAATTAAAAATATTGCTACATCTCCCAAGATCCAACATGATAGCAAATGGCTCCCTCAGCTGGAACGCGCACCCAAACCCAGCTGTTTCACACATTCTGAAACTATCAGTTACATCTTCCACTACTTACTAAACCACTGTAACCACACATGGTTTGCTGCTGCCTCTACACCTGTCTCACAAGAGCTTTCAGCAAAGTTTTGTTGACTGCAGGAACAATAAAGTCCAGTCCTCCAAAAGAGCTTTCAACCTGGAGCAAGAATCTTTCAGCCTCATTAAATTTGGGCTACGTGTTAAAACGTAGCCAGTATTGTAGCAAGTAGGACTTACTGCTATTAAATAAGCCTAGTAAACCTCCCTGCAGACGACTTGCGGGTTAAGACACAGGCCGGATGAAAAATGCCTACGGGACGTGGAACGTGGAACTTTGCAGCCCACAAACCCTTTCATATGTCAAGCCCATAACTGTTATGTTCTAATCTAGCTATTAAATTGCTATGAATCCCCATGGATGCACTGGCTTCCAAACCAGCAAATGGCTAATGTGTGCCAGAATCTAGCGGTTTCCAAATAGGACCAGCAAACGCTTTAAAAGCCCTTACGTATGCTGCTGGCCGCCAAACCTCCCTCCGGCCCCTAAACCTTCCCCCAGCTCCCAAAGTAAATCCCCATGCTGCAGGGGTACCTATTGGGACCCCCACAGGCTCCGAACATCACCCCATTCGCTGCGGGGGTCCCAATAAATAGTTACTTCAAGTACCCCCCTGGCACCTAAAATGAACACCCCTATGCTGGAGGTCCCCATCAGGACACCCGCAGTGTCCCTACATAAACCCTTGCTGTGGTGTTCCTGATCAGGATCCCCACAGCAACATAAATTCAAAATTCCCGCATCACGGGTCCTTAAAGGACCTTAAAGGCCCTAAAGGACCCGCACTAAATTAAAAATTAAACACTGCCATTGCGGTTCTATAAATACCTCCACAGCACCTATCATTAACCCTGTCACTCCTGTGGTTTATATAGACCCTCATGAAAATATAATTAACCCCATCAGTCTAATAGGGGTCTATATAGACCCCTATGTGAAACTATTAACCCCTACATTAACACTATAAGTGCCATAAGGGTCCTCCAGGAGCAAAGTCTAAGCACTACACTACACTATTAACCCCTTCCTACCCTATACCATTCCATTATCCCCCTCTAACTAATTAACACTAATTAACCCTATGATTAACTAATTTACCCCCTTAGTAATTAACAACCCCTCTAAGTAATTAACCCTATTGAACCCTCAACATACATAATTATCTCTCACTAACCACTTAACCCTATCTAGACCCTATGTAGTCCTATTTACACCTAACTGTACCCAATTAACCCTAACTGCACCCAAATAACCCTAACTATAATTATACACCCCTAACTGTACCCAATAATCCTAACTGTACCTAATTAACCCTAACTGTACCTAATTAACCTTACTGTACCCAATAAACCCTGACTGTACCTATTTAACCCATGTCCTCCTAACCCGTATCCTATTAACCCCTAATAACCCCTACACTACCATATCCTACTGTATTAACCCCTAATAACCCCTACACTACCCTATTAACCACTAATAGCCCATACACTACCCTATCCTACCCTATTAACCCCTAACACACAATAAAATCCCTAATCACACACTAAGTACAGAAAATAAAAAAAATGCTCATTACATAAAAATAAAAAAGCACTACAGAAAATCAGAAGGCGCAACTGCTTTTAGCCAATCACAAGGGGATACAGCACTGTATTCCATTCTTATTGGCTGAAATCTGATTGACACTGATTTCAGCCAATTAAAATGCACAGTTTTTATTTTTTGATCAGAGCATGCGCGGGATCCTTGATTTGCGCTGGGAGCTCCTCAAGGGAGGAGCTCCGATAGTAGTAGGCTGTTTGTCAGTCAAGTCCACAAAATTGTAACCTGACGAAGCAAGTTATAGTATTTGAAACATGCAATAAATCACAGCATGACTAGCAAAGTTGGAAACCAATCAGAGGGCAGTCTTAAAAAGTCACTGGATTTATCTGATATTACAAATTCAGGTCTGTGTCTGAACATCGCCCCAGGTCATCAATGTCTGGATCAGCCCATGGTTAAGGCTGGTGTATTGTGTGGTCTCCACAGGATGTTCTTGGGCAGCTAGCTTAGAAAACTCCATTCAGCCAACACAGAATAGATCTCCAATAGAAATACAATATCACATTTCTCAGACAAAATATACAGTAAATATTAATATATGAAAAACTAAACAGACTAGTTTAGAGATCTATATGCAATAAATATCAGAAACTCTCCTGTCCCCTTAACATCCTTGATCTTAGCTAAATTGCTTAAAGTCATGGTCTTATGTGAAATATTCTTCAGGAGCAATATACCTGTTTTCAGAAACACTGAAGTTGTACATTTTCAAATGAATTTTTAAGGGTCATTGGAGCTGGCATGAAAAAATTGGGAAAAGATATCTAGGAAATATAATTAATATGACTTGTGTAGTGTTTGCTTCTACCACATCCTAACCTAAAAGTAGATGTCTTGTGAATTGCTAATATGTAGTTTTGCATGTAAAATAAATTACATTAATTCAAGAAAACTACCAATAAAGCATCACAAAAACTAATAAAAAGCAATGTGTTTGATCTGCCCTTTATCTTCAAGTGGAATGTGAGGAAGTATAAACAATGTCTCATGGAGTGCATGATAATTCAATGTTCTTATCTGAACACAGTTGAATGTGATTACAGGCACAATGAGTTGCAGTCCCTTTCTTTTCTGTAACATGTCAAGACAGAGGAGGACAAAATAATTCAATTGCGTCTCAATTTAAAGAACCATTATGATGAAAAATATTAAATAGTCAATTTTAAAGAACTGCACTTAAAAATAAGCAACATTTTTAAAAGTTACAAAAGTTAAAAGTTGCATGACTCCCGTAAGAAACCTTGTAAGGGAACTTTCCATGTAGGAGTCACATAGCTATTACATTGCTTCTGCAGCAATCCCTAATGAGTAAACCCTAACAAGTGATCAATACATATGAACTGTTCCCTTCTCTTCAGGAGATTTTACATGCGATTGATTACATGGCTCCTTTAAGAGTTACTGAACATCCTACATTTCTTGTAATGCGAGAGCTCCCAAAGAGACAAATCCTTACCCGTAATTTCAACCTCCAGCAAGAGCAAAGAAAACCCTTACAAAAACACTTACGAGACACTTTAGGATCTATGAGTGTCACAATAGAAGAAAAAAGCAGGCTAAAGAAGCATCTTCCAGGATGCTAAAATCATAAACTTGAAGCCAACACATGCTAAAGCACAAAATAAGTCGTTCTAATGGTTAACCCAGCCATGTACAATACTAAAGAGAAATCAAATAAATGACAATGTGAATTATAAAACTTGCTCACACAATTAAACACTGACACTTAACTAGTGCTAAAGACATACCTGACAAATGTAAAGAGCTTGGCTAAGTATCAGTAAGTTCTTAAGTGAAATAATCTAAGGCAGTCTTGTAATAGCTACTTAAATTATCTTTTAAGAACTCATGTAGCTACGAGTCAGCCTTGCAGGAGATCTTGCAGTGATCTACTTCCTGAGGCAGGATTGAATATGTACAATGGAAAGAAACAGTAACTACTACTGGAGCATTTCATAACTGAAATCTGTTTAAAGACATAAGCTGAAAGAAGCACTCTCAATAAACAAAACGGAAGCCTTGAGTAAAGAATACAATGGAAAATAATAATCATGTGCAAAATATGATTTTATTTTTAGTTTCACTATAGATCACTTATTTTTCATATAAAGACATTATTGTAATGCTTAAAATATAATCTTTTAAATGAAAAAGAATGTGGAACCTCAATTTATTGTAAAATAAATAATCTTGATTTGCTTAATTAGCTATGGATTCAAAATAATTAGGGGTATGTTTCTGCCTAGTCCCACAAAGCCCAGGCCTAGGGCAGCACATGCTCAGGCTGCCCAAGGATGCAGTGCAGTAACATTTCTGTCTGTAAGTGTCCCTGACCTAATGTGTATATATAAATTAACACACATACACTAATATAGAAGACGAAAAGGAAGGGTTGAAAGTGTCATGGGGGGGAGTCAAAAATGTAAATGGGCCTAGGGCAGCAAAAACCTAAATGCACCCCTCAAAAGAATGGTAATAAACCAAACTCACTAATTTTTCATAAAATCATTTTTAATTGTTTAATGTTTAAAAATCTCTTAATTGTGTTAAAGAAAATGTAGGGCATCAGCACCCCTTTAGTTCATTTGAGGAGATACAGCTAAATCATTTGAGTATTCCATCTTCCTTTCACTTTTGCCAACAATAGTCATATAGTTTATTACAATAGGGAAATGTCAGTCTTAAGTCAATTTCTCATGTGACATGCATCAGTCACTTGTGCTGTCCCAACATCTCAATGGACAGTCCCTTATACTACTTTAACTTCTTTGCTTCGGAGGACATGAGTAAACAAAGGGATGTACAAATTTAATAAGTTATATTTAACTAATAGTTAAAACAACGTAAACTAATAGATAAACAAAATACTTGTCTAAACTGGTCATACACAGAATGATAATACTAACTTTAATCAGTGGCATAATTCTAATTAATGGGCCACTGTACACAGTTTTTCTAAGTAAATGTGGATATATTGACTCTTATGTACTTTATATTAGTAAGAAGTGTTTATAACCTCTCTATATGAAGTGGAGCTAAAACTAGATTTAAGGGACTAGACATGGTAGATGGAATGCCTGAAGAACTTTAGACAGAAGTTTGCAACATTATCCAGGAAACAGCAAGGCAAACTGGCTATCTGATGAGGGTTTGAAAGTAGCCCAGGAAAGAAGAAGAAGCCCTTAAGTGAGGTAGCACGCTATTTTGCTGGTCAATTGGCGTCTTATTGCAGGCTCATATCGGCTTCCGAGATTCAGGCTTGAAAACTCTGTGATTGTTAAGCTCGTAACTTAAAGCCTCCAGAAGCCTTTGATCTGTCATGGCCTCAAGGCTAAAATCACAAATCGCTATTCAATTGCTCAATTTCCCCAGGCCCGCAAATGTTTTCGCACCCGTAAATGGCAAGTGAGGGAGAAAATCAGAGTGCTGTAAATGCAAATATAAAATCAATACTGCACTGTAAATAACAGGGAAAGTGATGACGGACATTAGAATTAATTGTACAACAGTCTCATGTCTGCAAAGCGACAGGAAATAAACTTTTTTTTATTCATTTCGGGGGTTAAATCGAGCTCAGGGATCAATGAGTTAAAACATATCAGGCCACCCATATGGACTAGAACTGTATTGGCATTCATTTTACTTAATTCTTAATTTTGAAGGTTTTGAGAGTCTGTTCGCATATCGGACCCCCAAACCTAATTGATGTAACCTCCATGTTTTACTGGCGTAATAATGATAGTCTCATTTTCCATTGGCTATACGAAATGGACGGTTACGGGCTTCCTGAATTGATCATGTTTCCACCCTGAAGTGCTCCGAACGAGTACATGGATTACGGTTTTGGCTTGGTGCCCATAACTTGCGGCGGTGAGCAATTGAATAGCATTGCAATCGGAGAGAAACGGGAGCCCACAACTCACTTGCAGACATTCTGCTGTCTGTGGCCGAGCTGAGGGCTTCAAATTGAATGTGGCCCTTACTGTCAAGCTTTGCATATATAAATTATAGCTCTGAACAGTAGTCATAGATGTAACCCTACGTTATGAGACAGTCAGTCTTGAATATGAGATTTTGAGGTGTATGCTATGTAATGCTCATTATGGGATGGCAATTGCGGATTAAAAATTAAAAAGACACTGACACAAGTAATATCATATGCCTTCCTGAGAGAGCCTAAGGAGCTTTCTTTTAGCATTTCTATTGGCAAATTTTTTATGTTTTTTTTTTACTTGATTTTATGTGAACTTAATAAAAGTTGTCTTATTAATTAGCACAAATATATTCCTTGTGATGTATGTATAAAGACACATAATGTTGGATACTAGACATATAAGTGTTTACTTTTTTGGAATTATGAAATGACATTTTTTTTCATCTGGGTAGGAAAACTATGGCAAGTCTGACAAGCAATTTTTTCACACTATTAACAAAAGTCCAGAGATGGATAGATGAGGTCATTGAAGCAATGAACAAGAGATTGAGGGAGTTCAGAGGGACAGTGGCTGATATATGTGTCTGGCATGCTGGGGCCCATAGGGTCATGGAGAGTCAGACACGACTGAACAAGTAAACAACAACACTTTATTTTATTAAGAAGTGCTTATAAACTCTGTTTCTTCTGACTATAATTATATAAATATTAACTGTTTTGGTATGTATTTTAAAAACCTTTTGCCACTTTATCCAGTTTAGTTATTTAAAGAACCAAATAAGGAGAGGGGGGGGGGGCGGAGCTGGCGTCTGGTGAAGACAGACGTGTTTGTCTGAGCTCCGTGCAGAGCTCCGAATAGGGCCTGTTATTTTACCCTGGAGCGGCTGCCTGGGTCCTACCTGCCATCAGGGGCACTACTGGAGGCTGCCCCCATCCCCCGGGGAGTGACTCGGAGCTAATTTGGCGGCCCAGCAGCACAGGAGGCCTCCGATTGCGGGGCGACGCCTGAGGCCCCAGAAGACCATCGGGGCTCTCTCTCTCAGCTCCTGGGCTAGTGTTGGCGCAGATCCCGGTGGCGGCAGGATCCGGCCGGGATCCCAGGGTGACCCCTCTGGCCAGAGTGTGGTCACTGAAGACGGGGCAGAAAGCCTGCGAAACGCGGCCGCCATCTTGCAAAGCCGCCATCTTGAAAACGCACCCGGCGGCTGCAGGTAGGGTGGATCTTCCCTAGAGGGTTGTGACTCCCCAGGGTGGGCCCAGGAGAGAAACAGTTATCCCCAAATGAGGGAGCAGTGCACCCAAAGCCAATAGAGGGTGATTAGCACTCTCCCCACATATAAGGAACTGTGGCTGCTATCAGACAAAGAGGCATGGTGGGGTAGGAGGAGGAAGCTGCCTGAATTCTCCCCAGCTTGCAAGGCACGCAATGCTCTACTTATTATTAAGTTATATAACTTATTTCCCCACAAAATTCTGAGATCTGGGGTTAAGGTGGTGTGAATCAACTCTTTAAGCTACCCACTCAGGACTAAGCCTTTGACATAGAGACTTATCTCGCAGCATTGCCTGAGACTGAATTGCATAATATTTGGGAGCCTTGTGGGTGTACCTGGTTTCAGAAACTGACGCTATCTTTAGGCACTTTTATGGAACATTTATGCATCAAACAAAAATATTGTGTCTACCTATATTTGAAACCTGTGCTTTCACTGCCAGATGCATGGACTGTGTTAATTTCTTACAACATCAGCACACATGCTGCCACCCTGTGGATGTTTGCAATACTGCAGATCATCATTGGCTTTATGCGAATAATGTAAGAGTGGAAGTCTCCCTGCCATTCATTGCTGCTTATTGTTTGTACTGATCTATTCTACAGCTGAGTTCTACTTAACAGGCTCCTGTCAACAAAAGCAGACAGACTACCCTAAGAGGGTACAACTTTTTGTGCCACTCGTCTACCAAAGAACTACTCTCTGATTGGCCGGATTTCCAAAGGCTTTCCCAGAGCCCCGGCTGGGGACTACACTCTAATTATGGAATAAAGAGACGAATGGGGCTTGGCCTGGCAGCACAGCTATCACCTGCCTCAACTCAACTTTACAAAACAAGACAAACTCTACTAATTGGGGCAGCGGACTTTCACTCAGACCACTTGGGGCATAGCTTCCCCCTATTCTATACCTAGCTGATTCCATAACGGACTCTTTGCTGACTCCTGCGGCCCGTACTCCAAAATGCCGAAACCCAAAAGAACTGCTTCTGTGAAGGGCATAAGGGAGCACTTTAAACCTAAAACTGCCAGATGCTCCCCCCCTGCGGAATCCGCCTCAGAACACTCGGATGGCTCAGACAGGGAAGGTACTCCTGACACTCCTAGCCAATACATGGACTTCTCGGCCAGGTCAGTGGCTACTATTGAGCGGCTCCTGGCAAAAGCTATTGACCCTCTAAGACAAGACTTGAAGGACCTGGGGCAACGCACTCAAATATTGGAGGACACGTCGGATCGGATGGCTGAGGCACAAGAAAGAGACCGATCCTCTTTTGCTCAAAACTCCATTCACATCTCTGACCTCACGGATAAGATAGAGGACCTGGAGAACCGGTCCCGCCGACACAACGTCCGCATCCGTGGTGTACCAAGAGCGATACAGGACCTGTCTGGCTACCTGAGGGATACAATCCCTATAATCCTTCCTAATCAGACTGAAAGTGTGTGGGAGATTGAGAAGATTGGAGGCTCCCAAGGATGTTATTGTTAGATTTTTAAGGCAGCAGGCCAGAGATCTTCTACTATCGGCCACCAGGAAGCTGCATACTATCAAGGGGCCGGATGATTCAACCCTGCAGTTTTATGCGGACCTCTGCCCGAATACCCTGCAGAAGCGGAGACTTATGAAACCGGCTATTGCCATTCTTCTTCAGCACAGGATCCAGTACCGCTGGAACTTTCCGTTTGCTCTGACTTTCACTTATCAAGGCAAGACTTATACCACCCGCTTCCTGGAAGACTGTCTAGATGTGTTACAGAGATTACAGCTATGCCCGGAGTCCACGACAGAAGCAAACCAAGAGCACCTTGTTTTGCTTATCCCTAAGAGGCAGCAGACTCCAAAGCCAGCACAAGTTCATGGCAAACAAGTCCCTGCCCTGGAGGGGCCCAGCGGCTTCCGGGACTATGTAGGCGATCTGCAAGACAAGCGCTTGG
>CM050163.1:214890407-214945407 GCA_027410445.1 Discoglossus pictus | reverse complement strand
ATCCCCAGAACAAGTTGTTTCAAATAATGGCAGTAGCTTCAAAGATTCACATAGCCAGTATATGGAAGGACATGAATCTAAACTTTCAAGAGGTGACTAGGAAGATCAACTACTTACTTATTAACGAGAGGCTAACCCATATTGTTTTAGATAGGATGCCCCAATTCCAGATAGTTTGGGACCCTTGGATAACATCCTCCTTTAGCGTTCCCCTAGTATAATATCTGTAATTGTCTGAAGCGATTTTGAAGAGTGGACTGGAGTGGGGGAGCTCTGGAGACCTTTCAGTGGTACTAGATGGCAAGGAGGATCTGAGGTAAGAGGAAGAAACCAGCCGGGATTGCACCGTGGCCGCCTAGAGGGGCCAATGATTATTTTTTTGTGATATGGTATATGATAGTTTAGTAAAAATAGATAGGTAATAACTTTTATATTGTATACTCCTATCAACTGTGTACTATAGAATTTAATTGATTCATTATGCCTTGTATTTTCTATATGGTTGGAAAAACCAGTTTAGACACTAGAACATTTTCTCACTAAAAATTAAAAAACAAGAAGGTTTAGTCAGTTAATTGCTGCAAAATGATAATTTTATGTTTAGATGACTTGATAAAACTGACATTTATGACTGTTAAGATTGTTTTATTTATGTATGGAATTTGTATAGCTTCTAATAAAAGAATATTTATTCAAAAGAACCAAATAAAAAAAAGATGTGACTACAGGGGTCCTTGATGATAGATTTCGTTATTTTGAAAATATGTTTTACTAGCGACTTGCCCGTCAAAAATGATGAGGCAATAAAATTTTAAACCAGGGCAATGCTGTTTGCCACACATTGTAAAGCTTTTTGTACACTGAGGACTTTCTGTGCTCATTGCAAGTCTCTCGCTGAGCACCTTCGGCGCTCATCGCGTGGCTCACAATGAGCGCCTTTGGCTCTTATTGCAAGCCTCTCCTCTCGTGTACTTTTGCTCCTCTGAGCACCTTCGGCGCTCATCAAGAAGACAGATATATATATCTATATATTTTTTTAAATAATAATGAATAAATTAGTTACTTAATAAATTAATATACTTTACCTATTTCTAATTAATATATCCAGCAATCAATAACCTGAAGAGCTAACAATCTGTATTTATTTTCCTTCAGCATACAATGTACAGTTGGCCTGTTGCTGCCCTGAGGAGAAAGTGTCATCAATGTCCCAACTGTGCATTAGAAATAGGCAGCGTGCGCGAGGGCAAACCATTGGTTTAGTTGTGTAAAGCGTCATTTGAGATTCGTAATGTTATTAGTTGCAAGTTAGTGTTTTAAAATGGCGTTGTTTGTCTATGTGTACACGGCTCGCGAGCATTTTCCATCCTTTCTAATAGTGTATTTTGTATCACATACGTTCCTGGGTAAAAGTGGTACGCGGCTGGGGGTGTTTGGATCAGTTCAGTGTCGTGAAGCCTCGTTTTAATTTTTTTCGGGCGACATTTTTTTCTCCCTTAGGCGATTACCAAGTGTTGAAACTCGGCAAATTTGACTTAAATTTGCGTGCAACCTCACTTCCAGACGTCCTGGCTGTCCCCGCGTGCTGTGTGATGTTTTTTTGTATTTTATATTTTATTATTTGTGCTTTTGGTGTTTTTTGATTTGCGCGGTTCGGTCGTTAACTTTGTATTTTTCCGACCTCATATTTTTTTTTTATAAGTCCTGCGTTCCTTAACTGCTTGCAGCCTAAGGTGATCATGCGTTTCCTAAGTGCTTGGAGGCTGAGTCCCGTGTTTTTCAATGCCTCAACTGCTCATTTCAATGCCGACGTTCACCAGCTAAGTGCTCCGAGCTCGGAAGACCTCTGTGCTTAAACGGCTAAAAACTGGAGGTAAAGCTGGAGATAAAAAGTGAAGTTAACAGTGGAGATAAAACTGGGGATAACAAGTGGAGTAAAAAGGTAGAGATAAAACTGGAAATAAAAGCTGCAGTTAAAATGTTGAGTTAAAAACTGGAGATAAAATTGGACATACAAACTGGAGATAAAATTAGAGATAAAAGTGTAGGATGCCACAATTGTTTTTGGCACTGGGGCCCTCTATTCTCTAGCTTTGCCACTGAAAGTCAATGCTTGTAAATGAGAAGATAAGACCTAAGCTCAGTCTATTAAAATATTGTAACACAATAAACATTAGAACAATTAGAATCAGTGGGCTTCAGTCAATTGAAAGCTCGCTCACAGTCCGCCGCATGTCTGCTATCGAGTTGCGGGCTACCGCTGGACTCCGTTTGCAAGGCTATTCAATTGCTCCAGGTCGTGAGTTGTGATCTTAAAGCCAACTCTGTAAACCATGCACTGGTTCAGAGCAGTTGTGGGTGGGAACCGGATCAATTCACCAAGCCCATAACCGCCCATTTCGAATCATCCAATAGAAAAGCAGTCATTATTACCGCAGTAAAATATGGAGGTTACGTGTCAATCAATCATGATCGGACGTCTGATAAGCGATCACACTCGCACAACTTTGAAAATGAAGAATTACAAAAATGAATGCCAATACTGTTCTAACGCATATGGGTGGCCTGATATGTATTAACTCATTGATATCTCAAGATCGATTTAACCCCAAAATGACACATGAAAATAAAACTTATTTCCTGCAGTTGGGAGGGCTTGAGACTGTTGTGCAATTAATTCTAATGTCTATCATCGTTCTCCCCATAATTTACAGTGCAGTATTAATGTTTTATTTGCATTTACAGTGCTACAAATTGGTGTTTAACCCCTTTGCGGGTCCTCTTGAGTACATGTAGGATATTCTCTTCCAGTTTAATAGTGTGGATACGATTGCGAGCCTGGGGAATTGGAGCAATTGAATAGCGATTTACGCTTGTAGCCCTGCGAAAGTGACACATCAAAGGCTTATGGATGTTAGTAAGTTACAAGTTGTACACCAAAAAAAATTTCTAGCTTGTAAGTCGTAACCCAATTCGAGCACGCAAAAAGACACCAATTGAATAGCAAATTTGACTGCAATCTAATTTATGGGCCCCCATATCTTAAACTCGGCCAATTGAATGAGGCTCAATGTTTGTCCATCCATGAATATGTCACCAAGGGGACCGTTTGCCCCAAGATAAATTATCCAACAACACATTTTAAACAATCACATCATTAAAGGTAATGTGGGCATACAACCCCACCAATAGGGGACTTACATAAGACGTGAACTCTGCCCCCCAAAATAATCTATGGCCTCCTTAATTCCTTGATTGAATAAAGAATGGTCCTATTATCTATTACAGTCCTTAGCTAAAAGAGTATGTCGCCAGTGCCACCCAGATATAAATAGTAAGAAGCACAAAAAAAGGGAAAGATAGAAAGAAATATCTGTTAGTGGGTGCGGATTGGGTGGAGGTGATTGTTCTTTTTTATTATTACCGTATATACTCGAGTATAAGCCGAGTTTTTCAGCCCTTTTTTTAAGGTAAAAAAGGGCCCCCTTGGCTTATACTCGAGTCACTCTCCCCCCGTGTCTCTCTAACCCCCCCCCTGTCTCTCTAACCCCCCCGTGTGTCTCTAACCACCTGTGTCTCTAACCCCCCCTCCTCAACCTAAACCCCCCTTAATCCCCCTCCTCCACCTAAACCCCCTAAATACCTCCCCCCTCTCCCCTCACTTACCTGCTTGTGCTCCGGCCTCCGTTCCTTGACCCGGCGCCGGCGCGCATGTGACGTCACATGCGCACAGCGTCATTAGCATATACTGGGTGCCGGCACCCGGTATATGCTAATGACGCGGCGCAAATGTGACATCACATGCGCGCCGGGTCAAGGAGCGGAAGCCGGAGCACAAGCAGGTAAGTGAGTGGAGAGGGGGGAGGTATTTAGGGGGGTTTAGGTGGAGGAGGGGGGTTGAGGGGGGTTTTGGTTGAGGAGGGGGGTTGGGGAGGGGGGTTGGGGTTGAGGGGGATTTAGGGGGGAGGTTGAGGGGGGTTGAGGTTGAGGAGGTGGGTTGGGGTTGAGGGGGATTGAGGGGGGAGGTTGAGGTGGGTTGAGGTTGAGGAGGTAGGATGGGGTTGAGGGGGGTTGAGGTTGAGGAGGGGGGTTGAGGTTGAGGAGGGAGGTTGAGGATGGGGGTTGAGGGGGATTGAGGGGGGAGGTTGAGATGGGTTGAGGTTGAGGAGGTAGGTTGGGGTTGAGGGGTGTTGAGGTTGAGGAGGGGGTTGAGGTTGAGTAAGGGAGGTTGAGGATGGGGGGTTGAGGATGAGGATGGGGGGTTGAGGAGGGGGTTGAGAATGGGGGGTTGAAGAGGGAGGATGAGGAGGGAGGTTGAGAAGGGGGTTGAGGATGAGGAGGGAGGTTGAGGAGGGGGTTGAGGATGAGGAGTGAGGTTGAGGATGAGGAGGTAGGTTGAGGAGTGGGGTTGAGGAGGGTGATAAGGGAGGGGGGAAGAGAAACAGGGAAGGGAGAGGTCGGAAGAGACATAGGGAAGGGAGAGGGGAGAAGAGACACAGGGAAGGGAGAGGGGAGAAGAGACACAGAGAGAGAGGGGGACACAGAGGGCACAAGAGGGATAAATGGGGCAGCACATTTCCCACCCTCGGCTTATACTCAAGTCACTCATTTTACCCAGTATTTTGTGGTAAAATGGGTGCCTCGGCTTATACTCGGGTCGGCTTATACTCGAGTATATACGGTATATGTTTTAATAAATATTAATAAAAGTTATATTTTAATAGAATATAGTCCTGTGAGTGCATCCACAGATATTTATCTCTATCTTTCTATTTTTTGTGCTCCTTAATTCCTTCAAAAATACTAGAATTAAAAGGTCCCCAAATTCATTAAGGTGTACCTCATCTCTTAAAAAACAACATTCAGCTTCTTGGTGTAATAAGCTTTCTAACAAGCTTTTGCATCTTGTCCATGTCAACATGTGGATGCCACTTCAATCTGAGAACTATTTCTGACCATATGCTGTAAATAAAAGAAGTAATGGAAAACAACCTGCATGAGCTGTAAGTACCTCTTCATAGCCCAAATAGATTTTTTAGTTGGCAAAAACATTGATCATTTCTCCACTGTGATGGTTGAACATACAAGAATAATTATCATAAATTGACGCAAAAATTAATTTGCTATTGGAGAAACTGATTTCTCCAGATGGTGCTTAACACCTTAAATAAGATACGCCAAAACCAGATTTTTTATATTATACTAAATAAAATATCAAACAACTCCGCAATGAAGTTTAAAAATGATTGTTTGTCTACCGCAAACCACATTATTACTTTGCTATCAGGGTAAATATAGATCCTTTATAAGTGCTAGGGGACACATTAGACATGATTAGCATTAATATTACAAGGGCTAATCACTCCTTCTATGCTCATAAAGCAGTCCTCATTTTGCATATTTGTAAATCATTGGAATGTTTTAGCAAAAAAATAGCAAAAAATTGAAAGATAGAATTTAGAAATGGTCAACAAATTTACTGTATGCCCTTGCCTCTATTCAGCCAATGAGCTGTCTTGCGCTAGGGTTAGACCTTAATGTATCAGCCTGATCAATATAATGACCAATTTACCATGGGCTGTGCATCACCCCTCTCTGCAGTATAAAACTGTTTATCTATTTCTGGGGGTTACCCTTTCGGGACCTCGTGTAAATATAATGTGCTGACAAAAAATATAGCGCTCTAAATGGCTGCAGCTCAACGCATAGGATACTTTCAGCTGTACTACCTTAATGGCACTCCTAGTAGTGCCTCTGTAGCTGAGGGCACAATTTTCTCTGTTCTCTGAATAGGGTTGCTGTAATGTCTTTGCAGCATGCCCAGCGCTTCGGCATCAGCGTCCTGAATGCAATCCCAGCTGGAGCGCTTTCACCGTCCACCGTTCTCTTCAGCTACACACACTCATATGGGAAGAGCGGCATGACACCATAATAGGCTACAATGTGCCAAATGTAATTGACTATTTAAGCAAGGTTCCAGGTCTTAGCTTAACCCGACCGGATTCACTGTCCTTCTCAAGGGTCAGAGTCGGTTTGCGGCTGACACTGACTGGCGGGAAGTCCCTCACCTATTGGCTATTCATTTTGGTGACATCCTTGGGATTCTCAGTTCAGTCTTTTGTAACTTTATTAGTTTACTGCAGACACATAGCTGCTATGCTCTAATATACCACTCTCAGTAGTCTTTTTTAGGTACAGTATATGCACTTATTTACATGGTTTATATTACATATCTTAACTAGAGTATTTTCTTATTTTTTGTATTAATTATTTATAGTGTTTTTCAATTGCTCTATACTTGCACATATTTAATCATAGACAAGACTGGTTCTTAAAAATACAGTATGTTTTCTCTTCTATTGTGATTGATTTTCAACAGTCTTTCAGGATAAGATTTTATTTATTTTATTGAAGATCGGTTTTAGTCAGTCAAAATTATGTTTCACTAGATAAAGGGGGTATAAGTAAATCCCTCATTGAGACCAAATGGATTTTTAGTTCTTAGCAGCTATATCCATTTACTTTTTTCTGTCACAGTCTCCTTTTGTAATCGCCTCCTCTTTGAGACTTGTCAATACTACCTATTACATAGAATTTCATACTCAGAACATCATTATTGTGGTCTTGCAACAATATGTCTTGCTACCGGCGTGTCAAGCTGGTTGTTCACTGATGAGACATGATCAAAGATCCTCCTCCTGAGTTGGTGCTCTGTTTTCCCTACATATATCATTTTACAAGTACAGACCATGAGGTATACTAGGTAAACTGATGTGAATTTTTCTTCAGTTGGAATTCCTTATGTGAAATTGGATGTTTAAATATTTTTCCTGGCTGCACAAATTTGCAAGTCTTGCATTTACCACACCTATTTAGACCAACAATTTGACCTAGACAGTCTTTTCTCTTCATAGAGGATATGTGTCAACTGATCTCCAATACTTTTCCCCCTTCGGTAGGTTACTGATGCCTTACTAGTCAGGAATCTTTCAAGTACATGATCTGCAGTAAGGATACGCCGGTGTCTATTTTAGGTGTTTGTTATCGCTTCACTATCTTCTCCATATATGAGTATACATCTAAATCTAAATACAACCTTAAGAATTTCCTGTGGGGAGGGGGAATTCCTGTCACAAAAACTCACTGTTTTTCTCCCGGACAAGGAGATAAGTGTTAGCAAGCTTTAACTAACACAAAGAACACATTATCTTTAAATTACCACAATAATATAAAGATATTTTTTTTAAGTACAAATAGCTGATCTACAGAGTAAAAACACAAGTCTTACACTTACAAACATTACAAGGCAGACCATAAATCCTCCACTGCTACATATTTCTGGAAAAAGATTTCCCTTTTTTTTATAAATATGCCGGCTTTAGAAATATATCTCAGTGGTGGACACGATCTCTACACCCTTAAAGACACAGAGGAAAATTCTCTAACCTGCATTTCTCAGTTGTATTGCAAAGAAAAGAAAGGACAGCAATCACACTATTTGCAGCAAAACTTCCCAAATGCAGAAAACAAGACAATCCATCTACTTTATAAACAAAAGCAATCAGAATATTATATACATATATGTAAAGAAAAAGTTCCTTTATATTTTTGTGTTCCTATTTCTTTTATTATCCCTGATCTCGTTTGCTCTTTTTCTGCTCTCCCTCTGTGTAGTGCTGTCTGCGGGGGAAGGAGGAAGGGGGTCTGGAGCCGCTGTTCACAGCTCCTGCTCTTTCACGGGACCTGATGTTGCTCTGTGTATATAACTACATATGACAGCTTTGCATGATTCTCCCAGGTTGGGAGGTGGGTATTGTTTAGACTGGGAAGTACCCATTTCCAACTATCCTTCTATTCTTAAAAACTTTAGGTGGTTGTCTCAATAGACAACGTAACCTTATTTGTTACCATGATTGTTAATCAGAGAACATGAGTGGCTGTTCTGACAGTTATTCTCAAGTTAATTACTTAAAACAGGACGTGGAACCAAATTCCTATTCCTGGTCCCTTTTGACTGTCACTTTGCGTTCATATTCTGTGCGTCAACGGGTTGCCCCTAAACACAGAGACGGTGCGTCTTAAAGATTTTTACACAGTATAACAAAAATTTCTTATCTTAAACAGCACAGCCATACAGCAAGACTCATGAACAAGCAAAAAACGGTGGTTCGGGGCACTGTTAACCAAGCCGTCAAGTATATATTTATATCAATTGTATCCTTTCTATTCCCACCTTAGGAATAATATATATATATATCTCCTTGCCTACCAAAAGGCTTAATTTATATATATATATATATATATATATATATATATATATATATATATATACATATATATGTAGTAGTACAAATAAGGAATAGTACATTAGTGATTCTTTTTGAATGTCTAAAAATAAGTTGATAAAAACTTATTTCCTGCTCAAATTTCTCAGAAATACAGTATATGCACTGCAGTCTGGAAAAACTGGGCGGGACATGCAAATGAGGCCACATAATGCACCATCACTCTGTCGATCCAAACCATTTTAAACATGGCTCCTTTAAAGCATATGCTTACTGTATTTCACAGATTTAGACATAGCAACGGATGGATTTTTCACAAACCAGGTCACTTAACCACCTACAGTACTGTTTCACGGTTACTGCCGATCCTCAGTATGGTGTGAGTGCCTGGTTTGTGTGTTGATTGTTGTAAAGAGTAGTTCTATGCAGCAATTAATAATTGATATATATATATATATATATATATATATATATATATATATAGCCTTCCAGAGGCCTAATTTTAGCCTTCCAAGGCTTAACCCTCTCTTCCTTAGAGAGTGATTTCCCAGTCTACCTAAGACTGTGCCCAACTTATTTACTTAGATACAGTTTAAAAAGGACGACGAGAGTGGGCGCAAAGGAAGGTGTAAATAAACACAATTCACTCTACTCTCCACTCCGTCGTACCTTGATCTGCATCCCACTTCTCTGACACCAGTTTGTTGGGGCTTCCTGGTACTTAGTTGGCGGCTTGGACCACAGGCCTTAGTCAGAATTCTGGGAGCAGTACTGGAAGTAGCACACACACACAACAGTTCTCAGCACTAACTCGTTTATTGCTACGTCATAACATAGGTTATATATTTGCTAAAGAAGGCGGATATTAGAGGCAAGTTACACTATAGACGTTAGTCGGTACAAGGACAGATAATCATGTGTTTTCTGTTTCTTAGAATAGCAAAGAAAGAAATGTCTGTTTAAGTATATGGGTAAGGTCGCAAGATGTCCCAAGGACAAGAACATGTTATTGCGGTTAGCCTATATCTCATGTGAATATGTCAGCAAAATATGTTGACCCCTTCATCAGCAAAATATGTTAACCCCTTCATTCCTCTCTTTGGATAGTGGTTCCATTATTAAAGCAAAAACAATGGGGGAAAGGGACATCCCTGTCTCGTCCCATTGGTAACTCCAAATTTATGAGTCTTGAAACCATTGCCAATGACCGAGGCAGATGGGAAAGAGCACAGTGCCCCTATGGCCTTAGCCCCAAATTCGAGCCAAAGCCAAATTTTTGGAGCCTTTGCTGTATAAATTCCTATCCGACCCGGTCAAAGGCTTTCTCTGCATCTATAGAAAGAAAAACTGAGGGCAGAAAATTACGTTTGGAGTGTGATATTAAATCAAACAATCGTCTAGTATTGTCAGAGCCTTGGCGGTCACGAATAAATCCAGATTAATCAACTGATATGAGTTTGCCAATAACTCCACTATCCGCTAAAATCTTAGCATACATTTTTAAATCCACGTTAAGCAATGAAATAGGCCGGAAGTCTTTGCATTACAGTTTCCCAATTTTCTTTTTGGGTATAGTGGTAATCAGGGCTTCCGTCACTTCAGCGGGGACTTGTCCCTCTCTTTTAATTTCATTATAAACGTCTTTCAAATAGGGAGCTAATGTTGGAGCAAGAAGTCTATAATAATAATTTCCAAAGCCATCGGGACCTGGAGCAGAACCTAGTTTCAGTTTTTCCAATGTACTAAGAATCTCCTTTTCTGAGAAATCAGCATTTAAAGATAAGCAATCAGATTTTGACACTTGAGGTAAATCTATCTTATTAAGAAATGTTTGAATATCCTCAACAGAGGGTTTATGGAACAAAGGGTCAGAATCCAGATTATATAAATTCGACTTATACTCTTCAAAGGCTTCTGCAATCTGGATAGGGTTAGTAAAACAGGATCTCTTACGATAAAGGTGATCAATTATTTTTTTGAAAACATTAGATTTAAGTTTGCTTTATTTCCATAGTGATAAATGTTCTGTTGTAAGAGCCAGATGGAATTGTCAAATCTATGTTGATTAATGGATTTAATCTGTAATTGAATTTTTTTTATCAAGCTTAAATCCAAAACATTAGGATTAATTGTATTTTTATGTTCCAAATTGTACAACTGTATATGCAGCTTTCCCTTTTCCTTTGACTCTGTCATTTGATTAGTATTCCTCTTATGAAGGCCTTATGCGTATTCTATATAGTAATTTTAGACCCAACCGAAGCGTTATTAATTACATAAAAAAGGTTGATTTATTTCTTCAGCAATGAACAGCTTGTATTGTTGTCTAATAAGGTAGAATCAAGTCTCCATGATTTTGTATGTGGGGAGAATTGATTAGAAAAAAGTTCCAAATTAAGTGAGGCATGGTCAGACAAGACCCTTGACCCAATATCAACTCTTGAGATTATTTTTAAAGTAGCAATGTCAACAAAGAAATAGCCCAACCTAGAATAGGGTCGATACAAAATAGAAGAGATAGGTGGCTCTAGGTATGAAAAAAATCTGGGATGTGAAACAAGGGGTGCTCCTTGAGGATATTAATAACTTTATAACAATAGGGAGAAAGGGACAGAAAAAGTATCCTTTAGAATTGAAGTGCACACCCTCTGCCCTAATAACAATATAGAACAGCAAAATATTAAAACTTAACGTTTATTTATATTGATTAAAACTTGATAATAAAATCTTGAAATTCTGACGAGATATAATGGGTAGGGAAATCTGGAATAATTACTGAGGACTTCCTTAACTATTATCTGGAATATTAGACTGAGGAGATAAACCCTATATCCTCATAAATAAAGTGGTAATTTATATGTGATAACAAAGTGCAAAAAAGTATAGTGGAATACTAATGAGTAGCAGAAACATAGGTCCAAATATAAGACCTATATGATTGCACTGATATGTTTTGCACACTATTCTAACTAGGGGTTTAAATACCAAAGTCATAAGCAAAAAGGAATTCGACTTCCTTAAATCCGAACCCAAAAATAGCCACTTTTTATACCATCCCAAAAATACACAAGAATCCCCAAAAACCTCCGGGTACACAATTGTGTCAGGCATTGAAAGTATAACAGAGAATCCCAGCAAATATGTGGTCTCCATGTTACAAGAATTTGTGATTACGTTAGCCTCACATGTAAAAGACACAAAAGATGTCTTACTGAAATTAAATGACATTTCAGTGATTAGGGAAGCACTTCTAGTGTCTTTAGACGTTGAATCACTCTATACAAACATACAACATCAAAGAGGTATAGAAGCAGTAAACTATTTTCTATCGAAAAGAGACATTCAATATTCGAATCACAATAAATTCATATTAGAACTTCTGGAGTTCGCATTGACTCATAACTACTTTGTTTTTCTCAACAAGTTTTTCCAACAAATATATGGTACAGCTATGGGCACAGCATGTGCCCCCACATATGCCAACCTATATTTAGGTTGGTGGGAAAAGCAAATTGTATTTACTGACCAATTGGATCAGTATATTCAATACTTTGAATTATGGATAAGATTTATCGACGATATCTTGTTAGTATGGAATGGGAATCAAAAAGATTTAAAAACTTTTATTTAAATACTCAACACAAATAATATGGGACTGTACCTAACCTCAGAAATGAGTAAGAATGAAATTACCTTTTTTGGACTTGAAAATTGCAAAGTTAGATAATGGAAAACTTCAAACAACTACATATAGGAAACCAACAGCCACAAATAGCTTGTTACAGGCAAATAGCAGTCACCCTAAATCATTGATTCAAGGGATACCAGTGGGGCAGTATTTAAGAATCAAAAGAAATTGCTCCAGCCAAATCAACTTTGAGATTGAAGCCAGAGAATTACAGCACTGCTTTAAAGAGAGAGGGTATAAAAACAAACCCCTAAAGAGAGCATATCAAAGAGCACAAGCAGTAGACAGAGAATTACTGTTGTCTAATAAAAATAAAGACCAAGATGAAATGGTTAGGTGCATTGGCACCTACAATGGAAAATGGCATGAAATTAGAAAAATATTCAGTGATCATTGGAAGATTCTACTAGATGATGATGATCTAAGGCCATTTTTAAGCAATCAGGCCCAAATCACTAGTAGAAGATCAACAAATTTGAGAGATATGCTAACTAGAAGTCATCTAGAAGGTGCTAGAAACAATACCTGGCTTAATAGAACAAAGGGATGCTTTAAATGCTTATCATGCAAAGCATGTAAATATGTTAATACCACCAAAACATTCCCCTCAAAAGATGGAAGAGATCATTTTAAGATCCAACAGTAAATGACATGCAAAACTGTAGGGGTTATATACCTCATGCTTTGTAAATGTGGCATGAAATATGTAGGAAAAACCTGCAGAGAACTGCGGCGCAGAATACTAGAACATGTATACAGCATTACTAAAGAATATGATACACCAGTGGCCAACCACGTTAATTCCCAACACAATGGAGATCTCAATTAAATATCTTTTATAGCCATTGACGGTGTCAAACATAATATTAGAAGAGGTAACATTGATTGGGAATTTTTAAAATAGTCCTACTGGATTTTTACACTTAAGACCAAAAAAACGTGGGGCCTTAATGATGGATTTACTTTTACACCATTTATTTAGGGTATCTATTTACCGCAAAATATATCCATTTATTGTTGATATAATACTACATATGACATAATACCATATATGAAGAACAGGATAGAATATGTTACAATAGAAATATAAACCTTCTCCTCTATGTTCCTCATATAATAACCTTAAAGGTAAAAAGGAAAATTAACAAAGGGGAATCAACTGAATTGATGTGATTCTTTATTTATATCCATTATGTATATATATGAATTAACAAATACACTGGACAGAAGAATACAGTATATTTCTCATATTATTAAATGGCAAATATCAGTCTGTATAGGTTGACGAATAAAATACAATAATGGAAAATTTAATTATAATCAACGTTTATAATATTATTATTCTACCCATGTTTAAGGTTAACTGTAGAGCAAAATGTCATTTTTTATCCCTTTTGCCCCTTTTTGGATATTAATATAACTACATCATTACCTATGCATTATGTGTATCTATAAGACTCTTAGAGAAGCTATTGCTGTATTACACAAAGGACAAAGTCCTACTTTCATTTGTACCATGTTTAAAAATTCTGCCTTTTATAATCATTGCAACATCAATTGGATTTTATAAGTTCCACTTATTTCTCTCCATATTATCAGTATTATTTTAATAATTATATATTTTCTTAAATAACAACTTTTTAATAGTCGTTGAGGTTGCTATGACAACCAATGAGCTTAAATAGCTCCTCTGACACTCCTTCAGTAACCCCTGATGAAATATTCAGAAACGTGCGTCGGGTTGCACGTACTACGCCGCGACGTTGCGCTATGACGTCACACGCAGATGCATAGGCCACGCGCGGGTAGTTCTGGAGCTTAGGCGTTGTGTAACTACATAGATCAACCATCTATAGAGAAACAATTCATAAATCCCATCTACACAAACCAAAAATCAATAATGTATATTTAACCAATATCTTAGTGTGTAATGGGATAGCATATCACCTAGCTCCACAGCTTGTGTAGTGGAACTGACTACCAAAATATTATTAACGTATTGGACTTTCCCTTATAACGAATGACTGTATTATACCATTATATCCTCAGCAAGCACTAGCACTTTATCAATATTGTATCTAATATTATATTTATTATTTATTCAATCAGCACTGGACACTTTATATAAAAAGCAATATACACTTTATGAAGGTGCAATATCTAAAAGTGCAATCACCATTATTACAGTTACTAGCACAGGAAACTTTGCATGTGTGCAATACATATCAGTGCAATCATATAGGTCTTATATTTGGACCTATATTTCTGCTACTCATTAGTATTCCACTATACTTTTTTGCACTTTGTTATCACATATAACTTACCACTTTATTTATGAGGATATAGGGTTTATCTCCTCAGTCTAATATTCCAGATAATAGTTAAGGAAGTCCTCAGTAATTATTCCAGATTTCCCTACCCATTATATCTCGTCAGAATTTCAAGATTTTATTATCAAGTTTTAATCAATATCAATAAACGTTACGTTTTAATATTTTGCTGTTCTATATTGTTATTAGGGCAGAGGGTGTGCACTTCAATTCTAAAGGATACTTTTTCTGTCCCTTTCTCCCTATTGTTACAACCTAGAATAGGACTGGAATCTTGGAGAGAAAAATATGTAATCTTTTTCATTAGTGTGCAATACTCTCCAAGCATCATACAGATGATAATTTGATAACAAAGATCTGAATTGTTTCGATAACTTTGTCAAGGAAATGTCAGGTATAGGATGATTAGGGGAGTTCCTGTCTCTAACCGGATCAGAGATAAGATTAAAATCTCCACATACTATTATGGAACCTTGAATGAGTTTATTAACTTTCTTAACATTTTATTCAAAAATGTAATTTGGGATTTATTGGGAACATATATGTTCATTATAGAATATTTTTGTTGATTAATTAACCCTACCCATATTACATATCGACCCTCAGAATCAATTTCCACAAATTCCTCAGAAACAGAAAGTCTCTTACTGAAGAGGATCGAAGCTCCTCTTGCCTTTTTCTTATAGGTCGAATTGTAAATGGTTGAATAATGTTTATTTAAAAAGTTTGGGACAACCCCTTTCTGCCAATGTGTTTCCTGCAAGCAGATTAAATCTGCCTTCTGTTGAAGGAAACTTTTTTTTTTTAAACTGCATTTGGCTGGATAGTTCAAACCCTGAATGTTTTGCGTTACTAATTTTAAAGTCTTACTGTCAAAAACTCAAAAGCAATGTGAATCAGTCCACTCTCCCCCACAGCAACTCTAATCCCAGTCCCAAGACACAACAAATTACAAACAAAAAACATAAAACCATTACCCCACCAAAATTCATTGGTGTATACTGGGCCGTACATACCTCGATAAAAGAGGGATCCCATCCGGGAAACACCAATGTCAGATGCAAACATCTGATGGCCTGTGCCGATGCTCCAAATGTAACCATATTCAAAGGACATTATCTCCAATATCTGAACAAAGTATCTTTATGGAGCTTACCAATTTTAAACAGTTACATGTAACTCCAATACATTTAAACCACAAAATAAATCTTGCAACCCTTAAGAAAGATGGAAGGAGAGAGGAAACAAATAAAAAAAAGATATTAATATACATTCCGTATTCTGTTTCTCAAACTGATATTAGGTAAATGAGCTTAAAACGATTATAATTAAATGTAACAGCTCAATACATAGCAGCTTGTGTGAAAAATTAAAACTAATAAATCAATGAAATTATAATCCTTAAGTGCAAATGTGCAGAGTAAATATTCTAAAAATATTATTTAGATTCTCTCCATCTCTGTGAATGTGTGTCAACAAATTAAAATAACCAACAAAATCAGTGTCAGAGATCCATCATAACTTATTATATCAAAATAACCCCAACCACAATCTACAGTCTATCAAATCTTATTATTTTAAATTCATTGTAGACCTTTCTTCTCATAAGACATCATAAAAAGTGCATCTGTGCTTCTCAACCAAATTATAATATCAAAGTGTCCTGTGTAATAATTAGGGCTAGAAGCCAAGAAAAAAAACAAAAAAAAAACAATTTTAAATACACAGTGTAAAGTGAGTCTTTTATTCTCCCCAATCTATTAATATAATACCTCGAAGAGTACCCTCCCCTCTCCTCCCATTCCTAACCTAAACAACTATAAACATAAACTAAAATGGGGAAAAGTTTACCTTATTTAGGAACAATTTAATTAAGAAACTTTCCCCTTCTTGAACACCGTTAAAAATATGTCTATGATTTTCAAACCAACATATCAATTTAGGTGGATTACCCCATTTATAGGGGATTTGTTTCTCTCTCAAAATGTTTGTAATGGGTTGACATTTTTTACGTAGGAACAAAGTATCTCCTGATAGGTCTGGGAATATTTTGATATTTTCATATGGAGAGTCAAAGGTTTTTTTTGTTAAAGGAAGCTTTTAATATAGCTTCCCTGTAAGCCGTATAATGTAATTTTACAATCACATCTCTAGCAATTGATGCAACTCTTTAAAAGTGACTGTTTCTGAAATTCCCTGAATCCTAATATTGTTTCTTTTTTCAAATTCAACAAATTTATGAAATTGACCCTTTAATTTCTGTATCTCCTCTTTAAGTCCCAAAATCTCATTCTTTAGTTCTTCATTGTTTTTCAATAGAATCTCTGGGTCTGTTCAATACTTTCAATCCTAACAGCTAAAATCCCTATATCTTTAGCATTATTTTTATTCCATGGTCAATTCTTCTTTGATGGACGTCTGAAACTACTTAAGAAGCATTGACATAGTGTTTTTCATTGAAGAAATAGTCAACGGTTCTTCCAAAAGGGTCTCTCTCACTGACTCCTCCAGTGAATTTACGTCAGCTTCGAAAAGAGTTTCAGAGGATTCCATCAAAGACTGAGTGGGAGAGTATGAATATCTTTTTTTCTTTGTATTACATTTTTCTGTAGGGGAAAGAAAGTTAGCTATAGATTTAGAACTATTATTATTTTTTTATACTTGCTTTACCTCGAGGAGGTTGATTATCTTTGTCCTTTTGCATTGCAATGGGAAAAGGTCAAATTTACCCTTTAAGGGTAAAATTGAATATCTAGCTAAAAAGAAGGGACAATATTTCCCATTATCCTTGTATTCTTTATAAAGTCAAAACGTTAAATGTAGCATTAAACCTATTAATCAGAGTTGAATATAAGCCCTTGACTGTACCAAAAACATAAACTAATAAAAACCTCTGGACCCTATTAGAGTAGCTTTGGTATTGTTTACAAAAGGACTGTACAAAAATGAGAAACAGGCCTAAAGTTCTTTAACAAACTATGACATTTGAAACCACATATAACATTTGTATCAAAGAAAAGCCCTATAATGAATTTCAGGCAAAAATAAACTCATTGATGTACAAAAATAATTACTTGTATCAATTCATCATCCTTTTAAAAAAAAATCTCTAGAAAAGTTCACTTATCGATGAAAATTGTTATAGAAGGCTTTTATATACAAAATATTCTTTAAAGTTCTGTGAATGTCCAGCATTTAATAATCTCAATAAATTGTGGGGAAGACCTCCCCTCACTTTCTTTTGCTTTCTCTCTTCTCCTTTCCCTCTTTTTCTTCTCTTCGTCTTCCTTCCCCTTTAAAAAAAAAAAAAAAAAAAAACAAGTATCCACCTTAAATGCAATAATCAGTTGGGGAATAAGAAAACCAAACTTCAGGGAAAAATAAGAGGTTGCTGCACTTATCTCTAGTCTCTCTTAAGACTCCATACTCGGTCAGTGATATAACAGAGAGTCTAGCCTGAACCCCTCAACCGCAACACAGTGGGAGGACTGATCTCCAAACAGCAACCTGCACCCAAATAGGGAGCCACAGTGTGGTTAAACAGGTTATACCTCAGGGAGTGAGGTAGTGCTGGGCTTATCTTTAATCTCCCCTAGAACTCCATACATCACCAGCAGTAGCAGAGCATCCAGAATCAGCTCCGTGTAGCTCCCTTCTAAGTTTTCTCTGGGTCCCGAGACTGTATCAGGTGAGTAGCCCAGCATTCACTTCATGGCAGCAAGTTATAGGCAAAATAGTCCAGCATGTCACCAGGCAGAACAGCAGCCACGCAAATAGCGTGGAGCTACAATGTAGCTCACCAGACTGCTGCCAGGATAATCAGGGGTTAACACCCAGAAAACCACCCAAGCACTTGTTCTCTGTTGCTACACACCAGCAGTAATATCTAGCAGGCGGTAGCATGTAGCACACACTGAATGGCGTGGGTGGATTATCATTTAGGCCAATGGATAAAGAAAAAAAGTCCCCAGCCTCACACAGGCTATGCATGTATGTCCCACCATGGCAAAAACAATTAAAGCCTCTTCACCACCTTTGCTGTCGTAGTAGGAGTCCACAGGGGAAAAAATAGGTCTCCCTTATTATTGCAAGAAATTTAAAACCGCATATAAACTTGCGGCGTAGAAAATTAGACTTGGAGAGCCTGAAAAACGAAAACTTTCACAGGAGCATTGGCGGTGTGAGCCCGGTTAGTCAGACATTCAGACTAACCCCTTCCTGGGCGTGGCCCAAATGCTAAGGCCTTTTTTTTTATCCCCACTGCTAAAACCAATTTATTTTAAAATATTAAAGACGTACATTTGTTTGTAAGAAAGATGGCTCTAAAGAAACACTTTCAAGAAAAAGAAAGGAAGAAAATTGAGAATGTAGGCTTTTCATTACCAGATGCAGAGACATTAAATGGTCTAGTAGCCCTACTGCAAGAAGATGAGACTGAAGGGCATATACATTAGGATTTATTTTTGAAAAATAATTGTAAAATAAAGAATCCCTATATGCCTGAAATAAAAAATTATAATATTTTAGAAACGTTTCTACTATTGGTTACAAATGATATAGAAAAACTTAAAAAGGAACAGAAGGCCTTTGAAAGAAAAAGAAGAATCTAGTTCCCGGAAGACCAATTATTTCGGGAAATAATAATCTCACTGAGTAAATCAGTTTGCTAGTAGACCATTTTCTCAAAGAGATGGTACAAAACTTACCTTCCTATTTAAAGGATACAACATCTGTGTTGAGATTATTAGATAATCTTACTGTACCAGAAGAATATATTTTAGCTTCAATTGATACAGAGCAGCTCTATAGTAATATTCTGCATGCATTAGGGCTGACAGCAGTGAAATACTTTCTGGGGACAAAAGCGACCAATCAAAATGAATGAAATACCATCTTGTTAATATTACTGGAGTTTATCCTTACCAAAAAGAATTTCTACTTTAATAAAACATGGTACAGACAAACAAAAGGAACTGCGATGAGCATGTCTTGTGCCCTCAATTATGCTAACCTCTTTTTAGGGCACAGGGAGGAGACTATGGTATTCACCGATATCTTTGTATTGTGGGTAGGCACAGTTAAAGAATTTGAAGAACTGGTGGATAATTTAAACTCTATAGGATTGAACAACTTGAATTTCTGGATCTCCTAATTAGGAAAGAAGCAGATGGTAAAATACATTCTACAATCTATAGAAAGGATACAGCCACTAATGCTCTGTTCACTTGGACAAGCTCACCCCCCACACAATTAAAGATGGGAATCCCCATTGGGCAATACCTGTGAGTAAAAGAAACTGAAGTGATGATAATGAATTTAGAAAACAAGCAGACATCCTGTGGAAGTATTCAAGGAGCGGGGATACCCAAATAGACAGCTGAAGAGAGCATATAAAAGAGCATTAAGTATTAATAAATCAGGCCTATTATATGGATCCAAACAAAAGAAGGAAGAGGACATCATTAGATGTATACTCACATATGGCCAAGACAGTGGCGCAATAACAGACATCTTAAATAGACACTGGCATATCCTTACTGCAGATCATGTACTTGAAAGATTCCTGACTAGTAAGGCATCAGTAACCTACCGAAGGGGGAAAAGTATTGGAGATCAGTTGACACATATCCTCCATGAAGAGAAAAGACTGCCTAGGTCAAATTGTTGGTCTGAATAGGTGTGGTAAATGCAAGACTTGGAAAATCCAATTTGACATAAGGAATTCTAACTGAAGAAAATGTTTAATTCACATCAGTTTACCTAGTATATGTCATGGTCTGTACTTGTAAAATGATATATGTAGGGAAAACAGTGCACCAACTCAGGAGGAGGATCTTTGATCATGTCTCATCAGTGAACAACCAGCTTGACATGCCGGTAGCAAGACATATTGTTGCAAGACCACAATAATGATGTTCTGAGTATGAAATTCTATGTAATAGGTAGTATTGACAAGTCTCAAAGAGGAGGCGATTACAAAAGGAGATTGTTGCAGAAAAAAGTAAATGGATATAGCTGCTAAGAACTAAAAATCCATTTGGTCTCAATGAGGGATTTACTTATACCCCCTTTATCTAGTGAAACATAATTTTGACTGACTAAAACAGATCTTCAAAAAAAATCTTATCCTGAAAGACTGTTGAAAATCAATCACAATAGAAGAGGAAGCATACTGTACCTTGAAGAACCAGGACCCAGTCTTGTCTATGATTAAATATTTGCAAGCATCTAGCAATTGAAAAACACTATAAATAATGAAGAAAAAAAATAAGAAAAAGCTCTAGTAAATATATGTAATATAAACCATGTAAATAAGTGCATATACCTAAAAAAGACTACTGAGAGTGGTATAACAGAGCATAGCAGCTATGTGTCTGTAATAAACTAATAAAGTTACAAAAGACTGAACTGAGAATCCCAAGGATGTCACCAAAATGAATAGCCAATAGGAGAGGGAATTCCATGGCTTCCATATCCTGCCAGTCAGTGTCAGCTGCAAACCGACTCTGACCCTTGAGAAAGCTGATGGACAGTGAAACTGGTCGGGTTAAGCTAAGACATGGAACCTTGCCTTAATAGTTGATTACATTTGGCACATTGTAGCCTATTGTGGTGTTGTGCCGCTCTTCCCATATTGTGGGAGTGTGTGTAGCTGAGGAGAACGGTGGAACATTTTGTATTTTATCAATATATTTTGTAATGACTTCATCCAAGATAAACAAAATAGAGGTGCTCAATCGGAGAACAAACTAACCTTAATAGGTTAGTTCTATGGACATGATAACCCACTCTAAGAGCAACCTCTTTTAGCTCAGTAAATCCAAGATAGACTAATTTCTAGTAGGTTCTTGTATAACCTGGGTCAAATAATGTTCTCTGAGTGTACTCAAGAAAATGATCCCCTTAGCTGCACCTCTAGTCTTATTCATCCAGTTTATTTCATGGTAGTTAAAATTATTAGAACTTGACTGTGCTTAGCTGCGTTGTATATCTGTAGCAATAATTAAAATTCATTACATTTCATTATATTTGGGTTTATTGCATATTCCTACCAATAGACTTTTAGGATGTGTTCCTCCACTATTTAACTAAAACAACAAGGATTCAACATTATCGCTAGTTCCACCACAAATCTTCTTGAAGTCTCCTTGTCTGTTGCACTATGCCCCTGGGCTCTGTCCATTGCAGTACAGACCCCACCTTTGCCACTAGCTTGTCAAGACACAACCCTCCTAGCTGCCCGATGGCCTCCAATACCCATCAGCAAGGTTCCTCTAACCGCTATCGTCACATGGACCACATGGTAACATGGACCTTTCATGAGTAGCTCTTCAGCTTCGGGAGAAGATATAGATGGCAGCTGAATCAGTTGGCTGCTCTCCTGTCAACAGAAACCAGTCAGCTGGCATCGCCCTAGAACTCCCACCGGTTATCCTGTAGTTCAGAATCTGTGAGGGTGTTTGCAGCACTCAACCTCCTGGACGACTGGATATGAGCTGAAAAACAGGATCACTGGATCACAGAAATACTGGAACAGTGTAATCTGCTAGTCGAGCTGGGAGGAATCTCCATGCCTTACCAGGGAAGAGATCTTGGGCCATTCGGCGGAGTTACAGAGCTATTCAATTAGCCAAGACCGCAACAGACGTGGCCAACATCGAAACCTGTAAACCTTTCTTGCGGAAAATGCAGCCGTGAACATGATCAATTAGTCAAACCCGTAGTCACAGGTTTAGACGGAGGCAATAGTAAAAAAGATCATCATCATTACGTCACTGAAAAATGGAGGTTAGAATTCAATACCTTACGGGTTTGAATTACGAGTTACGATCGGACCTGCGTTCCAGAAATAATGTAATTTTAATAAATAAGTAAATATGATATTCTGGTCTGTGTGAGTGCCATTAGATATATTAACACATTGATTGCCGGGATCCATATAAAATGGAAATTAAAAAAAGTATTTTATGTTGCTAGCTTGAGAATGTTTTGCTATTAATTTTAATACCTAACATCACTTTGCCTTTAGGTATTTTGGCTCCATTTGAGGTTTAGGGGTTTGAATGCCAGTGGATTTGTAGCAATTTAATAGCAATTTGTGAATGTTACATTTAAAGGCTTGACAGATTGAAGGCTTTGCGGCAACGGAGTTCCGATTTCGAATGTAACCCGCAGATCCTTTGCGGTTAGCTGTACAAGGACAATTTAATAGCCGCAAGTTACGAGCTAAGGGTTTTCACGATGAGGGAATTTAATAGGGCTGATAGTCTTCCCATTAGGACCTTAGAATAAAGTCCCTTTTTTCTCCCCTTGGATCTCCAGAGATACAATTCAGAGACTTGTACTCTGTCAACAGAACATTTATAGGCAAAAAGAACAATAAAACTTTGGTTCAATTCTCAAACATGATTAAATTACCTGCCCTCATTTTCCATCCTGAGGGGTGTGGGAGCATTTTTATAGGGTACTGAACAAAAGGTAAATCAGACCTTAAACAGGAAACAAACAACAGCAAATATCCAAGTTAAACCTCCCTCCCATTGTCCACTAATTAACCAGTCAACTATAAAAAAGGCAGAGGATGCTGATATCAGTGTGTGTGTGTGGGGGGGATTGCCAGGTGTAGCTGTGGTGACTGCAAGTGTCTTACCTATCCAATGGTCAAATCTCCAGCCTTTTGTTAGCAGGGACTAGAAAGGTAAACAGGGGGAGGATAGAAAGCACATACCTCTTTCAATGAGGTTTTCAGTGGTGACCAGCAGGCTTCAAGCTGACCGTCACAGATGGGTTTATGACTATATGCAGTAGTAGCCTTATATGTACAACAATCATTATTAATGGGACACAGGAAGATTGTCATTCCTTTTCCAAATGTATCTGTTTTGTACCTATGAAGCCTAATGGAAAGAGAAGAGCCTAACTCTACCGCATCCTCAAAACTAATCCCCTTCATAACTGTAAAGATCAGCTGAATTTCCACCAGACATTGTCCTCACCAGATATTGTATTAATTATAAAAAGACTAATAAAAGATTATATTCCTGATTATGAGAGGATACCCTTGTAATTTGTAAAAAAAATATGCTGTGTGCTTAAATAGAGCCCTTTTAAATTTACCGAATCGCAATTTAATAAGGCTGAAAGTGTATTCAAATATGGAAAATGATATGTTGTTTTTTGTAGAAGTTCCACTTTCTACTGTATATTTGTTATTTTGGTTGTGTGTTAAAAGTGAAAAAAATAATAATTAGGCTAGTTATTAAAAAAATATATTTTTCTTTTATTTGGTACTTTATACTTACTAAAAGCAACACGATAAACCAAATTTACAGCCTTATTATATTGCGATTCGGCCAGTTGAAAAGGGCTCTATATAAGCACAGAGCATATTTTTTTACAGAAGTTTTTAGTTAGGGAAGACCTTGCTTTTGGATAGAAGTTCACCAACTAAAATCTTATGTAAAAAAAAATATGTCCCCAGCCCCAGAGAATAGACCCCCAGCCCCAGAAAATTGCCCCCAGCCCCAGAGAATTGCCCCATCATCTTCCCCAGCCCCAGAGAATTGCTCTGTGATCTCCATCAACACCAGAGAATTGCCCCCCAACCCCAGATAATTGCCCCCCAGCCCCAGAAAACTGCCCACAGCCCCAGATAATTGCCCCATACCTAGATATTTGCTCCACAGCCCCAGATAATTGCCCCATGACCTCCAGCAACACCAGATAATTATTATTATTATTATTAACTTTTATTTGTAATGCGCCAACATATTCCGTAGCGCAATACAGGGGATAAAAAACAAGTAAAAATATAGCATTAACAACCTTCCAAAAATGGAGGACCCTGTTTTGAGCTTAGAATCTTTGCAGAAAGTGCTTTTTCCCAAAGCATCCTAGAAGACTGAAAACTCGCCACTTACAATATAAAGGGAATGGAAGGGGCAGAAATCAGGGAAAGATTAAACAGATAAGGAATAAAAAGGGTCAAAAGAGAAGTGAAAGATAGAAAGGGTTTTCATTTAGAGGGAGAGAGAAGGAACAGAGGTGAGGGCTCTAGAATTTAATATGTTGTCTGCCCCTAGTAGTGAGATAATATATGCAAGTAGGAAAGTCAGGTGATTCCCATTTCACTATATATTTAATCAGAAATGGGGTGGGAGGGCAGGACTCCCAGGATGCAGGTACAATTTGGGGCTAAAAAGAAAACAATAAAAATACGGTATGAGAGACCAATAGAACAGGGAGGGAGAGAGAGAGAGGGAGAGAGAGAGAGAAAAAGAGAGAGAGGGAGAGAGAGAGAGAGGGAGAGAGAGCAGTTAGCAGAAAGGAAATGCCAAGACATGTGGAAAGGAGGAGATCTAGGCAAATTATACAGGCCATAAAACGGGGAAGGTGGAGTAAAGCCAGGCAAGATAAAGTAAACATTTGTAAGAGATTCAACCAATATTAGAAATAATTCTATGTCATCACATATATAGTTGTGAGCGTACGAGTTGTTGCTAACGCTGCGGGCTCGCGAAGCGAGGGCACTGCCCGAGGGTCTCAGTTGCTGGCATGGAGCGCCGAAGGCGCTCCTTGCCAGCAACTGAGGACCCTCGCAAAGCGAGGAACTCAGTTGCTGGCATGGAGCGCCGTAGGCGCTCCATGCCAGCACCTGAGGACCTCGCAAAGCGAGGGCCGCAGTTGCTGGCATGGAGCGCCGAAGGCGCTCCATGCCAGCAACTGCGACCCTCGCAAACTTCACGTCGCAACCCAAACAGTACGACACACACATTACGACACTCGCAAACAACATACGACACACGTTCACACACATTACGGACTCGCAACACTCGGACGCAACTCGCGAATATTACAAAATTTAAAACACAATACATACACACACCACATACATAAAAAACTTACCTACACCAAGAGGGAGCACCCAGCACCTCAAAAATACAACTTACACCTCGATTTTACTCCAAATAAAACAGTTTAGAGACTAAAAAAAATTTGAAGCGAGAGAAAAAATGGCCGCCGAACAAAACGAAAACGAGGCTACAGCACTCTAAACTCGCAAAACACCACAAGAAACTCGCAAAACACCACAAAACACCTACGGATATTCCGATACAAACGTATACCACACATTACTCGCCATTTTACGCCAATGCGGAAGTACACGACAACGGTTTGGGCTTGTGCACGCACAGTGTTATACTGCACACATTCAGCACGCTTACACAGCAGATCCACACCACTAATGCTGCAGCAACATCAAAACACATTCACAGCTCTTCCACACAATGCTTTAAAATAGGTAAAGTATATTCATTTATTCATGTATTATATATTTCATTATTACACACTGAACAGCATTGGCTACCTTACAATTTCATTGCCGTCATTTTTTGACGGGCAATTCGCTAGTCAAATATAATAGCAAGCATATAGTAGAAATATTGATAAAAGATATTGGCTCCTTAGAAGATGCAGCTTTCAAGGTCTTCTCCATACCTGATGGTGTGTATGGAACTCCCAGAATTCAGAGTAACCAGTGAGGCCTTCTGAAACCAGGATGCAGGTAAATATACTTGTAGCGTAGTTCTTTTGGTGGAAAAACTAGGTTTAGAAAACCTGAATTTTCAGCGAGTGGGCATGATGGAACAATGTTTTGATGTTGAAAATTATTGCAAAGACATGCTCTTTCTTGACAAAGAATGAAATGTATGGGTTTTTTATTCCTTGTACACCTTGGGAACTAGCAGTCCGTATAACATTAACAACCCCCTCAGACAATAACTGGCAGAAGATACTTCTTTCCCAATGAGTGTATGGCATTGATGGAAGAAAAAATGAAAAACTGACAGGTGATACTCAGGCTACAGCAAAGAAACTGAGGACCATTAAACTTGCAATCAACTGTGATAATATAATAGTCTGTTATGGTAATTTTTTACTTTAGATAATGGTTATCCTTATTGCTATTAATGTATCTCCGGTCATAAAACTGCCTCATTGTGAATTACGCCGCAATATATTTAACATAAATGTTAAAAAGTCTCCGTGCATCCATTATTTTAAGATGGCAGGCAAACATCATTCTTTTTTTTTCTTTTGTAAGTTTGACATATCTTTGTATGCAATAATATTCTGAAAAACAAATTGGGGATCATGTAATATTGCATAATTGAATATAATGCATAATTTTAAATCATTTTAATCTTGTTGTTGCTAGGTCTTATTACCTTACTTGTCAGAATTTTAAGTTTCTAACCAATCTTTTTATTTATTTTTTACTTATTTTATTGAGTACATTTTTATAATTTCATATACCCCAAAACTAAAGTCTGCACTTTCAAAAAATCTATAATAACCAATATTATGTAAAATTTTAAGATGAACAACTTTGTTTCATTTATTTTTTCTTTTACAGCTAAAGATTGTAGGAAAGTTGTACAAAATAGCTACCCAGAAGCAATTTTTTCCTACGATGTCCAAAAAATATAAAATTTGCTTTACAAGGAATAAAAAACCCATACATTTCATTCTTTGTCAAGAAAGAGCATGTCTTTGCAATAATTTTCAACATCAAAACATTTTGGTTCCTTCGTGCCCACACGCTGAAAATTCAGGTTTTTTCCACACAAAATAAAAACACGCTACAAGTATATTTATACATTTTTTATGCATTTATAAATCAGTGCTGCTGTATTTTTTCTGAGCTCTGTGTAAAATATCAAAGAGATCTAACCATTGGTTATGGAGAAAAAAAATAAAATGTACGCAAGGGTATCTTGTGCAGAAAGTCTCAAGAGGAACAGACAACGCAGATTTAATTAAACTTTGAAGTGCTAGAAAATTAAAACCATTTGAGATAAAGGGAAACAAATTAAGGGGGTTTCTTTCAACCATAAGGGAAGGGTGTACACCAAATTTCATCAAAACTCCGAGACAGAGGGTGACATGACCTTGTTGAATTGACATGGAATGACCCTATTGTAATATATATTTTTTTGGTCCTCTGAATAATTAAACTTGATAATGGGCTAAATGATTTCCGAAAGTAAAAGAATAAACACAGTCTTTATATTTTAATCTTTTACAGCAAATTATTCTTTAGTGCAAGCATCCATTTTCTTTTGTCAGCTAATTATGTTTATCAATTTCCATTATTGCTACTGAAAGTTCTGGCACTTACAGATGCCACATTCCCAGTATTTGAGTTAAACTTCCAGTGCAATTCTCCTCCCAACTCATTAATTTGATTTCCAAAAACCAAAATGGTAGTTACCACAGCAGCATAATTGCCTATAAAAGATAATATATTACAGGCTATATTATTTTTTTTTCAATTCTAGAAACATTTAACATATTTTCCTGTGTAGTTCTTCAAAAGAGTATTTAAAAAAAAATGTACACATTGGCCTTTAAATAATATAAAATTAAGGTTTCAATTAAATCTATTGTGGCCCTTTAAAGCAGTGGTCCCAAACATTAATGGGATCTATCCCTCTTCACCTTCGCATTTCTTCGGCAGCACTGACAGCTGCAGTTACATGAGCCATTCAGCAGAGGGCGCTGTAAATTTTAGGGCGCCGTCATCTTTGTTGTAAGGCAAAGAACTATTCTCCCCTCCGACGTGGCGCAGCGAGGCCATCGATATGTTTGGCGCGGGCACTCGGCCCCCCAGGGCCTCGGGCGCGCCTCTCATAGCTCAAGGCCTCTTCTGTCTGCGCGCCTTATATGAAAATTGGCAGCACCATCTGTCGGTTGGTGGCGGGATTGCAGCTGTCAGATTTTGTGAAGGTGAAGAGGGAAAGGACTCCTTTTTGGCACCCGGGACCGTTTCCATTGAAAAAAACGTTCCATGGCCTGGGTGGGGGTATTTTACTTAAATATATAATATACACACACATACATACACACACATATATATATATATATATATATATATATATATATATATATATATATTTATATATATATAAATATATATAAACACATACAAATACATATACACACATACATACACACATACATATATATAAATATACACACATAAAAAAACATATACACACATAGATATGCACACATAAATATACATACAACCATACAAACATAAATACATACATATATACACAGACACACATACTTACACACACATATACACAAATACATACAAATACACACATACAGGTCATATTCAAAGTTACATTGCACATTATTCTATGGTTAATTTCCCACCAGCTGATTCCTGTTACTACATGCAAGAAGGGCCGCCATTGCTCTCCTGTCATTGGTAGCTGTTTAGCACCAGAAGCAGAGCCCCCGGTCACTTCCTTCCTGCTTTCATCCTCCTTCCTCCACAGTCTCCACATGGGGAGGCCGAGCTGATCTGAGCTGTCACAGCTCTTACCCCAGCCCTGCTCTGCAGCACACGGCCCGGGGGTTGGGGACCCCTGCTTTAAAGGACCTCTATAATTATACATATATTATGGCTACATCATTGGTTGGTGCTTTTTAAATAAAGGATAGAAATAACAACATGCTTTTTGAAGAACAACACTCGATAATAGGTTAATGTTTTATTAATGAATGACTGAAATTATTAAATATTATGTTCAATTATTATTTACTGTGGGTACCTATTGCCCTAACTGTGGGACCGATTCAATTGCCCAATTCATAAAATTATACACACTTAAAATCACTCTTAATATCACATATAATAGTTATCAAACTAAGAGACATCGTCAAACTTTGCGTGGTGCATATGACTTAGGTGATGAGCGCTGAAGGCGAAGCGAGGCAAGCCGTTTACTCTGAGCACTTAGGCGATGAGCGGTAAAGGCGCTCATCGCCTGCTAGCCTCGCATAGCGAGGCGAGCCATTAACTCGCAGCACTTAGGCGTAGCGAGATGAGCCGTTAAGGCACTAAAACTCGCAGCATAAAAGCAATGAGCGCCAAAGGAGCTCATTGTCTGCGAGCCTTGCAAAGCGAGGCGAGCAGTGAAGCCAATGAAACACGCGGGACTTAGGCACAAAACACTTAGTAAAAGCGGGATCGCCTTAGGCTGCAAGCAGTTGGCAAACGCAGGACTTAGAAAAATATACGCAAAGCAAAAATCACAAATAAAACACAAAATACCCCAAAATATAAAATATACAACAAAAACATCACACATAACATGGGGGAACAGCCAGGACGTCCGGGAGTGAGGTGGAACGCAAATTTAGGTTGATTTCAGCAAGTTTTGGCACTCAAAAATCGCAGAAACAAGAAAAAATATGGGCGACAAACAAAATGAAAACGAGGCTACACAACCCCGGACCATGCAAAACACCGCCAACCGCGTAGCACTTTCACACAGGAACGTGCAAGGTACAAAATACACTATTACAAAGGAAAAAGAAAACAAGATAAGAAAAATACGAAATTAACGGCCGAACCGCACAAACCCAAAAATAAAATACAAAAAAACCCATCACACACAGCATGGGGGAACATCCAGGATGTCGGGGAGTGAGGTGGAACGCAAATATAAGTCAATTTGGATGAGTTTCGGCACTCGAAAATCGCCTAAGCAAGAAAAAAAATGTCTGCACAAAAAAATTCAAATGAGGCTACACAACCCGGACACCGCCAACCACATAGCATTTTCACACAGGAACGTACAACGTACAAAATACACTAATACAAATGACGGAAAATGCTCACGAGCTGCGTAACACCTAGACAAACAACGCCAGTTTACAACACTAACTTGCAACTAATAACATTACGAATCTAAAATGGAGCTTTACACAACTAAACCAACAGTTTGCCAATAGGTAAAGTATATTCATTTATTACCTAACTAATTAATTAAGAAACAAAAAATGGCAGCTCTCACTGCAGAATCATTTCATATGATATTTAATATGTAGGGTGGTATTATTTTTTTACTTTATAAAAACATCTGGTCCATTATGAAGTGTAGCTCTTCAGAACAGAACATTACAAATATAGCATTGTGGAGTTCCTTTAAGCTTCCTTTTGCAACATCGTCAGTTTTCTCTCTGAGCAGATTTACCAGCTACCACATACACTAGGTGCAAGCGACTCAAACACTTACACACTGCAATGTCATCAATTAAGCTTACTAAATAGAAAGCGCTTCATCTAACTAATTATGGATGGTGACAAACAGACTGAAATGGTAGATGTTGTTCTTGAAAGCCAATCCTCCATCAATCATAAGATTTCCAAGACTTTTACATTGATTTGTCTCCATACAGGATTTGTATTGTCAAATAATCATTACTTCTACCTCCTACAGTATATCACAAGAGCAAAGACCTCATCTCCACGTGTACCCATGTATCTATACAAATGTGCTGTTTTGTCTTCTTTTTACTGTCCTCAAATGTATGTTATCTGTTATCCCTGTGATTATTGTACCCCATGCACTATAGAATCTGCTGGTGATCTACAGATAAAACATAATAAATAATACTTCCAAACTTAGATCATTGTTTTAAGGCGCTGGCCCTCAAGGATCCCCACCAGGTCAGTTTTTAAGGATATGACTGCTTGGCCACAGGTCAGTAAATAAGTCTCTCAGATGTTGTGTTTAAAGGACCACCCGAGACCCTTGTTTACAGTATTGTCCTTTAAAGAGCTATATTGGTTAATAGATAAAAAATGGTTTAAGGAAAGAATAAAATACATTATTGTGCAGTAAAGGGAAAAAAATATGTTTATCTGCTCCTACAGGTGGGAGAAAACATTGAATGCTAAGAAACATGCCTCTGTTTCAGCTGAAATCTGGCAATCTTTGTTGCCTGGACTTCCAGTTGTACTAATGGGATTCTCATTATTTTTACAAGGACCTTCCCTGTCAATGAAGCATATACAGTACAATAGTTAACAAATTAACATGTTTACTTCTTTTCAATATCTAAGCATATTTTGTTCTTCAAATGAGCATGCTGTAAAAATGTACCAACAGTGGTCCATTAATCTATCTATGCTCTAACAGGAATATCATTAAAATCTGTACTGTTGGAGGGCGTGGCTAGAATCAGAAGAGCAGACGTGTTTGCACAGAGCTCTCCAGTGAGTGAGAATTGGGGTTATTGCCCTAAATCTGGAATATAACATCTCCAAACTTATATATCTGAAGGCAGCAGCTTGTGATGTTTGTATTAATACAAGATGGTAAGCTGTTTGCCAGAAATTGCCAACCACAAGGTTGAGGCCTAGGCGGAGGACCCTGGCTCCAGTCTGTGTGCTGTGCCTGCTTCTACTCTTGAGGGGCCTCCTCCTGCAGTTTTGGCTGAATTTCTCCCCACACATATTTATTTTTGGGGGCCTCCTCATCAACCTGCTCCTGGCATTAGCCAAGCTGGCTATATATAAGTCCAGGAAGCAGTGTTTGACAGAGGGGGTTCCTTTGTCACCTGAGGCCATGTTCCGGGCACTGGTGCGCTCCCGTATCCGGCAGAGTACCACCTGGCTTTGTCCACTGGGGGACTGGATGAGTTTGGATTCCTCCTAGTTTCATTTAAGCTCACACTCCTAATTTAATTTTGTTTATTTTACAGGTTAACATTTAACTTTCAAATCGGACATATCCCTCCGCACCACCAGGTGGGGATGTGAGAAAATATGGGTTGGCTCTATAAAAGGGCCAATCCATGGCAAGTCTGTAAATACGCTGTGCCTGCTTCTAATAAAAAGTCAGGAACACTGCACTTGTCCACTTATTATATATGTACCTGTCATAGACTATACTAGCCCCAGATATAGGAAGTCCTCAAGGGAGTTAGGAAAATTGTTTCTAATTCCCAGCACTAAAAAGCCAACAGCACCAGCAGTAGATTGAAGTCTGTATCTTCTCTCAAAGACACTCAGACCAATTTCTGTAATAAGAAACAGAGAATCCATTTTGTGGCAAGGGGCTTCAAAGCAGCTCCTGTATAACATTGATAAGAGACTGTTTCTATATGCTACGGGGTGATGATAATAAGACTCTTACACCTACTGTCCAGTTAACATAACATTATCTATATTGAAAACCTTACTGAGGATAAATACTTTGATCTATATCAGTTTTTGACATCAGTGTGTAGGAGCACGCTGCCTCCTGCTGGTCACTTAGGTGCATTGCAAACTGCATTCTGCCTACACACCCCAGTGTTTGTGAGCACGCTGCCACCTGATGGTAAGGCAGGAACACTGCATCTGCATTCTGCCCGGTAACACACAGAACAACAGCACATCATAGTGGTAAATACAGGCATCTGCTCAACAGAGACTGAGAAGTCAAAAGTAGGAGACCAACTAACACAAACCCAAGCTGTAATCTCTACCAACAACAACAACAAAAAATGTCAACTATGAATTTATCTCCTTTAATGCACAGACTTGAGTTGAACTACATCAATAGTTATCTACAGCAGTCAGCCCCAGCTGGAGGATGTAAATAAGCTGAAGGCCATAAAGCAGATTTCTCACCCCAGCAAGATATAACCTGGACTATGTAAATCGGAATCACTCCAAATGCCACTGTCAAGATTATTAATGATTTTCTCTAAAAGCTACCAGCAACGCATGCTAATGGAGGTCTTAAGTCTCAACATCATCTATGCGGAAGCAATTGTAGTTTATTAGCTTTCACTTCAACACTTTACAGCCTCCTCCTAGGCAGCAACATGGGGAAGCCTAAAAAGAACCCTGCTTCTAAGTGCATAGCGGACCATTTCCCAAGGTAAACTCCCCATGCCACACCAAGGCAAGAGCCTTTGCAAGACTCATTGTCAGATTCTGAAGGGGAAAGAGTCTCATGAGACTCTTATACCAAAGTGAATGTGTCGGACTCTTTGCAAAAAGCAAAATTCGCACTTAGCAAAATTTGATCAGCTGTTACAAATTCGCCTATCTCTAGTGGTCAAAGAGCTGAAACAGGAAATCAATGACCTTGGACAAAGGACACATACCCTGGAATGGACTGCTGATAGGATTATAGAAACACAATCCAGTGACAGAGTCGATATTTCAGCAAAACTAGAAGACATCGAGAATAGGTAGAGGAGCCCTAAAATAAGATCAAGGGGAGTTCAGAAGGCAGACCAAGATCTTTCTCCATGTCTGGTGGTGGTGGTTGCCTCATTGTTGCCTACAATCACAGTGGCTTCCTGGGAAATAGAGCGGGAGAATAGGGCCATAGGGCGGCCCCCGTCATCAAACCAACCCAAGGATGTAATCCTTAGATTCCTGCACCAAAATACGAAAGACCTTCTGTTGCAAGCAGCGAGATAGTTACCAACCATCTGCGGCCCGGATGGTGCCAAATTACAAATCTACGCTGAAGTGGCGCCAAAAACGCTAATAAAATGTAGACAGATGAAACTGGCTCTTCTGATACTATCCAAGCATCAAATAAGATATAGATGTGGCTTCCCCTTTAGCCTGTCCTTTCAACATCAGTCTGCTACTCACACCACTTGCTCTCTGGAAGAGTGCCACAAGATCCTCCTGCGCTTAGGCGCCCTACAGGAGACGGAGTTGTTGTCCCAGCAATCAGATATACCTCTCCCCAGACCGCAACGGGAATGGTCAGAGGTCCCTTTGCTAAAAGATGAGGCGCCAAAGATTGATCCTGGAGGCCTGTCCTTCAGCAATAGCCTCCGCCGTTTCTGCAGATTGAGACGACTTCAGGGCTTGCCCTAGATGAGACGTGTTCAGGGTGTCCATGCGTCTGGCTGGAGCTGGGAGCCAGGGGCCACCGGGTGCCTTTATGGATATAAAATGTTATGCAGCTGCTGCTGGACTGTAGCCTTAACCACTACCTTATCTGTAAAGGTCTACTTAGGGCTATACAAGTGACTTTATGCAAAGACTACGCATAGCATTGCAGCCTCACTGGCCTAGCGGTTTGTTTTCTGCTGCTAAAAATGTATGAACACTTCCCTTTTACTGTTGGCTGGCCTAGCACACTCTACCAATGCCTGCCTATGAGGTGCACAATTTTTTCTGACCTCAGAGGCGTAATGCTAGACTAGCCCCAGCCTAATAGTTTGTTTTCCGCTGCTTTTGCATGCAGGGGCCTTGGTTTCACGTAATCTCATTGTATCTCATGATTGAAAGTTAATAATTACAGTTTTGATGTTAATGTAAGATGGCTAATTGATAGTCCAGATTTTTTAGTTTAGAAGATAACATCTCCCTTTTACTGTTGGCTGGCCTAGCGCACACTATCAATGTCAGTCTTCAAGGTGTACAGTTTTCTCTGACCTCAGAGGTGTAATGCTAGACTAGCCCAAAGACAGGTGGTAAGATAGCCCAAGAGGTGGAGCTAGGAGAAGTAAAATTAGCTACCAATTTATATTCTTCACAAAGTGAAGTATATGGTAAATTTAGGTGTAATTTCCTAGTTAGTAGCAATAGTTTGCTACAAGTGTATGTTATTTTTTTTTAAATGTATCAGTTCTTATCCTCCATATCAGGGTTGGAGCCTCCGCCCATCCCCAGGTCTCGATGTGCCTAAAGTTGTTGGGGGAGGGCTCAGGACTGAGATAACTTCTAATGTATTAAGGTTGTTTATATTTCTGGTCTTTGACCTGGATATCTTTCCCCACAGCCTAAGAGACGCCCTCGCAGAACTATAGATTCGATGCATCCCGATTTGGTGTCCGACCGAGGAAGCCCTTGCTCTTGATCCTGCCTCCCAGCTGCAGAAGGTCTGTGTTTTTTGTCTTATCTCAAACTGCCATGACTGACACACATGACTGACACAGTTATCAAACTAATAACTCATATAACTCATAATGTCAGAGGGTTTGACTCACAATTTAAGAGGCGAAAGGCCTTTCTCACTTACAAGCCATTTCACCCTTCGGTCCTTTTCCTTCAGTTAACACATTTGGTGCGTAATAAGCTTCCTAAGATCCTCTCTAAATTCTACCCCACCTACTTTGCAACCAGCCACTCTACTAAAAGAGCGGAGACGGCTATTTTGCTTCACAAAGATCTCCCCTCTATACTAGAACAAAAGAAAATAGTCCCGGAAGGCCCCTATGTGATTCTGATGGGGTCCCTATTTGTCCCTATTTATTCACTGAATTTAATAAAAGTCCATATTTTTTTATCATTGTACCTAACAAACATTCACACTTTTTAAGAAGTATTTATAATTTAAAGATATGCTTTTCTTTATCTAGATATTTTAATGTAAGCCACCATTTAATAAGGAAATTGCATTTATGCAATAATTTTTAGGTTGAATATATCAATATCAACCCATATCACTATGCACTAATAAGAACTGACACATCTCATTATTTTTAACTCCATAATATGAAGTGAATCTAACATCAGTGTAGTATAATGTAAAATTAATTCTTTTACAGTCATAAATATATATCTATATAATTCCATTTCTGTTGTTTTAAATATCCTTTGACAATCTTAAATTACAACTCATAGTTAATCTTATCTCCTCCCTTTTTAGTGATTAGATTTTTCATTATTGAATTAATGATTTAAATGTCCTATTATTTTCCAGGTTGCCATAGTAACAAGTTTTGCTATAAATATACTTCAATAGGAACAACACACCTTCCTCTGATTTGAGAAAGGCGCTTTTGCGTTGAAACGTACGCCAGGGTCAAACGTACGGCGTGACGTCACACGCCGACGTCTAAAGTTCAGACAGACGGCATGGAGCTACACGCTGACGTATTATAGAGACAAAAATCAGAAGTTAGCAGATACAATATGTACAGGGAACATTAGGAGCACTTTTACAAACAAAAGCTCTTAGATTAAGTTCGCTATAGATATACAACTAGCGACTTATAGATTAAGAAAGTGTTATAAGAACAGGAGCTCCAAAATTGAGGGTGCTCCGAAATAGCTTTATGCAACTCACGTATTCCTACAGCTAATAGCATATAGGGAATAGGCGCTCGAAATTGGGGGTGCTCCAAAGCCTTTTGTAACTCCTACATAGAGAGAGTGTATAACAGAATACTAAATACAACTGCAGTATTACATTTCTCAGTACTACAATACAATTTAGAAGTATGGTGGCAGAGTACAATTTCTAATTTATAACAAAAGAGGAATTAATGAAAGTACTGCACTGGAAAGACACCTTCTTTCTCAATACTATTTTGTTGCCCTGGTTAACATGAATAAAAAGTCTCTCATATTTTTTGGTTAATTATTATAGTTGGAATACATATTGATCTGCATTGAAAAAACAATACATTAATGCTTTGAGGCAAATGCAGTTCAGCAAATACAAAGTTTATCCTCTATAATAAGACCTTATAAACAGATAATGGAAAAGGGGATGTTTTTATCCCATTTATGTTTTTTAATTGTTTTTAAGTGTCTAAGTTGCATCGTTGTTCTTGTAAATAAATGTAAATAAAAGATTTTTCCCACTATGTTATAAATATAAACTCCTTTGGGCAAAAGGTGTCCATAGTCTCGATTTCTGCACCAACACACACCTCTGTATCAAGTCATTTCTCAAACTACTGAGCTACATAAAATCCCATAATCGGGGGAGGGTGATTCTGGGTGGGGACCTGAAACTTGTTTTGTCGTCGTTAGACAGATCTAGTTTGGGGCAGGGCGTTAGACCCACTAAAAAACAACGGGCAAATTATTTCGCTGTTGGATGAGCTCCACCTGGTCGATGCCTGCAGAAGTTTTCATGGTAGTCCATAAAACGTACTCTAGAATAGACACTGTTATTATTGACTCTGCACTATCAGATAATGTGGTCGAAACGAGGATCCATCCGTGCTCTTGGTTGGACCACTCCTTTGTTAGCTTTACCCTAGACTTAAGCACAGCTTTTAGAACTCTGTACTCTTGGCGGTTGAATGATATGCTTTTATCAACTCCCCAGTTTAAAGACCAAATAGCCAAAGAGATAGAATTATATTTCTCGACAAATGTTCAACCGGACTCATACGCAGGCTGGGTTTGGGTAGCCCATAAGGAGTTTGTATTAAATTGCCCTCAGCATACAAAAGAGCTCAGTAGGGGCCGGATGCAAACAAATATGCTATTAGTTATTAGCCCCACAACTACCAAAGCTTTTAAATAACATGCTCCAGGGCCGTGAAGTCCCTCTCAAACTTAATCAAGCAAACCTGGTTTTATTCCATAAAGGTGGGAAGTATCCTTTAAATGTGTGGAACTACAGGCTGATCTCACTCCTTAACGGAGACGTTAAACAGCTGGCGAAAATTATGTCAAATAGAGTTAATACTTTCCATTTGAGACTTATAAAGACCAGATGGGGTTCATCCCGAAGAGGCAAGCAGTAGATAATGTGAGGAGGGTGCTCAATATACTGCATCTCACTAAGCAGAACAATACCGCCCTATGCCTTATTTCCCTTGATGTTGAGAAAGCGTTCAACTCTGCGGATTGGTCATATCTGTGGGCAGTACTTAGAAAGTTTGGCTTTCCAAATCAGTTCCTAAATTTCCTAGACTCATATTTTTAAGACCCCAAAGCCTGGATTTGGCTTCCTGGAGAGTCGCCACCTTCCATTAGCATCAAGAATGGTACTAGGCAGGGCTGCCTCCTGTCCTCCTTATTGTTTGCGTTTGCAATAGAGCCGCTGGCACAGAGCTAAGGGCTGATTGTGACATAAATAATGTGATGGTGATTCTTAAATTTATTTGGGCTAACAAACACCCCAGAATTGCTAGGTGCGAGTTGTGTAAACACAGTCTCAAAGGGGGTTTCTCCTGGCCCAAATTTTAAGTTTTACTTCAAGGCGGCTCAACTGGCTTGGATTCCTTTGGCACATTCAATCCAACACCAGCCCTTATGGGTGTTCCTAGAAAATAATGAAATGTATCCATACTCATGGGATAGCTTGGTGTGGTTGCCCAGGCCCCACCTGCTTTTGGCAAAGAGTGATCATCCCTGCATTAAGTTAACATTAAATATTTGGAACTGGGCGGCCTCGAGACATGATTTATCGACTGTACAGGCAGAATTTTTTTTTAATGAAAATCACGGGGGCTTTTGAGATTGGGGTTCTGGTACAATAATGACAAATTGATGAGTACTGCTGAACTAAGAGACCGACTCCAGCTCCCTCCCCAGGAGTACTTTAATTTCCTCAAACTATACCATCATGCAAACATGCTGGGAGAAGGCATGGGGCTCCAAGAGAGAAAGCAGAAATATATGATCTTGTGGGAGAAAGATCCGGGAAAGACTAGGGAGCAGGACTGCTGGTCCTCTTCATGGAGGCTCTTATCTAAGGGGTCATACAACTACAGTATCCTGGAGACGTCTTTAAAGGTGCTACACAGGACATAAATAACACCTGATAGCATCTACAGATGGAATCCTAGCGCAAACCCGGCCTGCTTCCAGGGGTGCCCGGAGGTAGGCACATTCTTTCACATCTGGTAGACATGCCCCTTAGTGCAGAAACTCTGGGACAAAGTTTTTACGTTAGCTTCTTCACTAGTGCAATCCCAAATTAAAGCTGATGCGGAAATAGCACTATTGGGTGCTCCTGCAGGCTCTCTCACTTCCCCTCAGAACAAATTATTACAATTCCTCATGCTAGCGACGAAAAGTCATAAAGCTAGACAGTGGAAAAACAAGGAGCTTAGCACACAGGCAGTGGTTAACAAGGTTAATTATATAGCAATCAATGAAAGACTTAAACATATCCTGACAGACTGCCCAAGTTAATAGATTTCTGGAGCCTTTGGCTGCTCTCACCCCTCAGTCTAAAAGGCATAATGTGCAATAGACCTGTCAGGCCGGTTGTTAAAGGATCCTCAGGAAGATCTTTTGAGATCTTTTATGGGTCAACAAGGATCCTGAAAGGTCTTCAGGCACACAATACACGCCTCCCGCCCCCCCCCCCCCAACTTTCTTATTATGTTTTTTTATTAATTTCATATTAGTTATTTTGTATTGTGTATGCTTTTTCTCCCTCTACAAGTGAAAAACACTTAGCTAATAGGTAATCCCCATAAAATATTAGGGAAAAACTTCTCTAGACACCATAACATGCTCAGATTGGGTACTAGTCATCTATGGTTTCAGTGTACTTTTGCTATGAATGAGACGTGTTAACAGTTAATCCTTCATAGAATGTAAAATATATAACTCACTCTATTGTACCTATCGATGTGCTCATATTGTGTGCAAATTATGTTGTATGGCATTGATAATGTGTCTAATAAAACATTTTGAGACAAAAAATTCTGTACTGTTAAGGCACCTTAGCACTATAGCTGGGGAACACCACCTTCAATGGTCATTGGTTTCAGAATCTAGTCTCCAAGAACTCCAAACAAGACACTTTAATTATATCAATAATATCAGTATTATAGAATATAATAATAAATATATTATCCAAATCCCCTTTTCTAGGACCCAATACCACTCCATCAACTGCATAAAAAGTTAGTAAGGCAATATTTTTATTGTGATGGTATTTTATATGTCTTGTCAATGGTGTGACAACCCACTTTTGCCCACCTGTCTTTAGTTTACAGGAATTCCTCTGGGTTGTCACATTTTAGGGTCATCTCTCAGGGTCCAGTCTGCCTGTAAGTCCATTAACACAAAGTCCTCACGATTATATCCCATCAGAATAATCCACACGCCTCAATTTATGCATGGTAACTGACTTCATTTATTGATCTCACATAGAATTTATACATTTCAGACCCCCAAGTCACACCACTTAGCAATCCCTAACCAATCCTCAGCCCTTCTTCCTCTTGCTATGTGACCCATCTGTCAATCAATTGCTGTCAGCCCTTCTGAATGCCCCCTGTGGTGTTGGTGCCTACCCAGCTGAATAACTAATTGGACCTTTTGTCAGGGGTAGGAGAATGCACACATTACATTTCCTTTGTCTGGAGGCTAGCTGTCCAGGAAAATAAACACTTCACATATTATTGTTAGAAGCTGTCAGGAAGCCTTCACCATAGGGATTCCTTCCCCCTCTGTATAGCTTTTGGCACTCAAAAGAGGTCCTATTTATTTCCCTTTTATCTGACCACTTCTGAGCTTCAAAGTCGGGCCCTGACCCCTGCTGGCAGGTGACAGTGGCTCCATCACGTCTAGGCAGAGTTTGGGTTAGTATGATAAACAATGGCTTGTGGACAAAGCTCTACATTAAAACGCAATACTTCCCCTGGCTAAGTTATATCCCTCAAAACAAATAACCCCCATACTAGGCTCCCTTCAACCCTAAGCTTCTTTTAATAGCTTCTTTTTAATCAGACCCTGAGAAAAATGCTGCCTGTACATATTAAGCAAGCTTGTGTAGCACACCCACATCAACAAATACATAATCATAAATCCTGCTTTACATCATACATCATATAGTGACCCCAACATTGATATTATTGAGGCCCACCCAACTACACATAACAGCATCATTTATGAAATACATCTACCATAACCAAACGGAAAGAACATGGCACAACAGCAAGCCTGCTAAGAGACAACTGCCCACAAAAACTCACGGACCAGGCAAGGAGAGCATTATTCAGAGAGGCAGCATAGAGACCTAAGGTAACCCTGGAGGAGCTGCAGAGTTCCACAGCAGAGACTGGAGTATCTGTACATAGGACGACAATAAGCTGTACACTCCATAGAGTTGGGCTTTATGGCAGAGTGGTCAGAAGAAAGCCATTACTTTTAAACAAAAATGGCATGTTTTCAGTTTGCGAAAAGGCATAGGGTTGACTCCCAAAATGTATGGAGGAAGGTGCTCTGGTCTGATGAGACTAAAATTGAACTTTTCGGCCATCAAAGAAAACGCTATGTCTGGCACAAACACATCACATCACCCAAAGAACACCATCCCCACAGTGAAACATGGTGGTGGCAGCATCATGCTGTGGGGATGTTTTTCAGGAGCCGGGACTGGGAAACTAGTCAGAGTTGAGGGTAAGATGGATGGTGCTAAATACAGGAATATACTTGAGCAAAACCTGTAGCCCTCTGTGCGTAATTTGAGGCTAGGACGCAGGTTCACCTTTCTGCAGGACAATGACCCCAAACACACTGCTAAAGCAACACTTAAGTGGTTTAAGAGGAAACATGTAAATGTGTTGGAATGGCCTAGTCAAAGACAAAACCTCAATCCAATAGAAAATCTGTGGTCAGACTTAAAGATTGCTGTTCATAAGCGAAAACCATCCAACTTGAAGGAGCTGGAGCAGTTTTGCAAGGAGAAAATGGGCAAAAATCCCAGTGGTAAGATGTGGCAAGCTCATAGAGACTTATCTATACCGACTTGGAGCTGTGATTGCCACAAAAGGTGGCTCTACAAAGTATTGACTTTAAGGGGGTGAATAGTTATGCACATTGACTTTTTCTGTTATTTTGTCCTATTTGTTGCTTGCTTCACAATAAAAAAAAAACATCTTCAAAGTTGTGGGCATGTTCTGTAAATTAAATGATACAAATCCTCAAACAATCCATGTTATTTCCAGGTTGTGAGGCAACAAAACACGAAAAATGCCAAGGGGGGTGAATACTTTTGCTAGGCACTGTTAATCTGTAACCTTGACGAAATAGGTAATACCTTTGCTAATTACTTTGAAAAATTATATAACCTGTCTCATGACCCTACATTTAAAGAGCCATCGAAGCAAGAAATTCAAAACTTCCTAGACAGATACAAAATTCCAAAAATATCAGATTCCAACTATGAGGAAATAAATAAACCATTCACAGAAAAATAAGTGATAGAGATGACTAAAAATGTAAAGCCATTTACCACCCCAGGCCTAGATGGATACTCCAATAAGTTCTGTAAAACTTTTCAATCAATCTTGAGTCCGATTTTGATAGACTTAGTCAATGAATTTAAAGACATCAGAATTATTCCTAAAAAGATGCTCCATGCTAATATAATCTTGATTCCTAAAAAATATCAAGACCAGAAATTGTGCGGTAGCTATAGACCTATTTCTCTCATGAATTGTGATTTGAAATTCTATGCTAAGATAGTTGCCACTAGAATTTAAAAAAGTTATAAACAATTTGGTTACAATTGACCAGGCTGGATTTATTTCCGGTAGGCATGGCCCAGAAGATGATAAAAAATTGATGGACCTAATGGCGGTGGTAAATGGCTCTGGTACTCCCACCCTGCTTTTCTACATGTCTTTAGATGCTGAACAAGCGTTTGACAGGGTGGGAGTACATGAGACTAACATTGAATAAAATGGGATTTTGAAGATTTGGGTTGCACACAATAAGCGCTTTATACTCAACTCCATCTGCCTGTGGAATTGATTTTAAGTCTAGGAATTTTGACATTAGCAATGGAACTAGTCAGGGATGCCCTCTCTCTCCCTCCCTGTTTGCACTAATGATAGAACCACCGATTGAGGCTATCAGAAGCACTAATGTTATCAGGGTTGTAAGGGTAGGAGAGAGAGAGTACAAAACAACTTTATTTGCAGACAATGTTGTATTATCTTTGACTAATCCAGAGGATTCTTTACTGGAGGTATTATAAATGATTAGAAACTATGGCTCTATTTCCGATTATAAGTTGAACCCTCACAAGTCGGAAGTTCTGGTTATAATCTTGGAATGCGAAATTAAAAATAGTACATTTGACATTTATGGGTGTCAAAACATTTGCGGGCTTGAGTAATTGTAGCAATTGAATAGAGATTTGCAATTTTAGCGATTGTAACTTTTGCGGGCTTGAAGAATCAAAGGCTTAGATGGGTTGTAAGTTACGATTTTGTCAAACTGCAGTGATTTTCAGCCTGTAACCCGTAGATCGTTTGTGGCTCACTAAAAGACGACAATTAAATAGTGAATTCGTTTATGGGCTCCATTATAGGCTCCAGTAACTTACAATTGCTCAATTGAATAGGGGCCTTAAAGTCACAAAACCATCACTCTTATATGAATAAGTACACTTACAGAAATATAAATTTATGAGTATAAGTTTGCCCTTTATTGCTACAAGATCTCTATATATTAGGTGATGTGAGCTGCTGAAGTACATGATTAGCTCTTCAACTTTTCACCCAATCTGGTAAGCATATTGTTAGCGACAGAAATGGAGTGTCTAATGGTGGCTTCTGCTTTCCTGGAATACGGAGCAGTAACTATATAGTCCTATAGATAAAGGGAGATATAACCCCGCATATTACCCAATCATTCTCAGTAGCGGTTCATCTGGAGCTACAGTTGATACAATTTACACGTTAGGTTTTGGCTCATTACTCGCAGAGTTTACAGAGTACAAGTAGGATTAATCATAACAACTGCCCCCCCCCCCCTTAAATTCCAGGATACCACAATCACAGGTAATATCATACTCAATAAATATTGGATCATAACCATATATGCCTGACTTAGTTATTATATAAATAAATATATATATATATATATATATATATATATATATATATTTGAGATACAAAATAGGAAAGATAGGTGGCTCTATGATGGGTTGCACGTACTACGCCGCGATGCCGCTCTATGACGTCACACGCAGACTCATAGGCGACACGTGGGTAGTTTTGGAGCTTAGGCGTTTTATAATTATATAGACCAACCATCTATACTGCCAAGTTTTATTAATACTATCGACATCAATCTATAATCTATGAGTTAATACAAAATGTGGAATTAGATAGTACAAACCCTAGCTCCATAGTTTAAGTAGTGGAATATCCAATTATAATATTATTGCAGTACTGGACTTTTCCCTATAATGTATGACTGTACAATACCCCAATACCCTCACTAAGCATTATTAATTAATTTGATGTTAATTAATTTGATGTTAATAATAATTAATCAATTATTTAATTATTTATTTTTAATTTTAGTTTTTTTAATTATTAATTAATCTAGAGGAAGGCAAACAGAAAAAAAAAAACAAGTGAAACTTAGCCAATCGTCTTAAAGGGAAAAAATACTGGCGATCGGATTTCTCCCTGGATCAATACTCTCTCTTTAATTATCCAGGATAACCCTGAATTCCCTTTTTAATTAGAACTAAATCCAGTCCCCTTTTAAAGTTATTTATCGAATCCGCTGTCACCACCTCCTTTGGTAGAGAATTCCACAGATTAACCACCCTTACTGTGAAGAACCCTTTTCTTTCTTTAAGGTGGAATCTTTTTACTTCTAACCTCAAGCGATGTCCACTTGTCAGTTTAAAACCTCTTGGCACAAAAAGCTCCCTTTACAAATCTTTATACCAACCCTGGATGTATTTATATAACGTAATCATATCTCCTCTTAGACGCCTTTTTTCTAGAGAAAATAACTTTAATTTGGTTAGTCTTTCTTCATAACTTAGCCCCTCCATTCCCCGTATTAGTTTTGTTGCCCTCCTCTGGACCTTTTCCAGCTCTAAAATGTCCTTCTTATGAAGTGGTGCACAAAATTGTACTCCATATTCCAAATGAGGGCATCCTAGGGATTTGTATAGTGGCAGCATTATACAGTATGTGCTTCCCTTGCTTCTATACCCTTCTTAATACATGCTAATATTTTGCCTTTGCAGCTGCTGCTTGGCATTGAGCACTGTTACCTAGGTGGTTATCCACAAGCATTCCCAAATCCCTTTCAATATCTGATAGCCCTAGGTTTGCTCCATTAGGATTATAAATTGCATGGCTATTTTTCCTTCCCAAATGCATAACTTTACATTTATTTGTATTAAATCTCATCTGCAATTTAGATGCCCATTCCTCAATTTTATGTAAATCCCTTTGGAGGGAAAGCACATCATTATCTGATTTAATTACCTTACACAACTTCGTGTCATCAGCGAAAATGGAGACAATATTTCCAGTCCCACCTCTAAGTCATTAATAAATATGAATTCTGGGCCAACAGATGCAAATGAGATTACTCAGTGTCATCACTTTTGTGGTCCCAAATATTTACATGGATTCCTTTATTCACGTGCATACTATTTTTTATTCTTCTGTTTGTCTCCAGCTTGTAGTATTCTGTGTAACCTATATTCATGAACCTCTGTGGTCTTCAGCTCATGGTCTCAGACTAATGGATGTCCCTAATTAGCACAACTTTCATAACATCACAGATTAATAATCCTTCATTAGTTACCAAATAAAGAGGCAAAACAAATAGCTTTGATTAAGTTATGTCCGTCTTTATTTATATAGTCATCTAAAATAAATTATGGAAAGTCCATTCAGTCCGGTGTCTTTATGTACAATTATTTCCAAAAGCTGTTTCTCCTGTGTGAGAGAGAAAAAAATCAAAATCTGTTGACATTTATCAAATAAAATGTAACGTTTCATATTCAACAAAAGAACTCTATATAAATGTGAAACATTATTTATTTCATATATTTCTTTACGTAATTAAATACATCCATTGTAGATACTGTGTATAATGGGCGATACTGATCAATGGTACACCAGCAGAGTAATGGGGTTTTGTATGTACACTGGCCTTATGTGTAATACTCTGCTAATACTGTGCTTTTATCATACAGATTGAACCATGCCCTGCTAGTCTGCCCTTTGCTTGTTAGCCTACCTTAGTCTGTACCTTAGTCTGTATATATGAAAATGTTGATAATGTTGGACGGTTATTTCAGAGGAAGTGGGTACAAGAACTTGGATGGGCCTAGAGCAGCTTTATCCTAAATATGTCATTGCACCCCATGATTTTAATATAAACCCCAAGTTACTTATGTCATGTTCAAATTCATCCTCTGTTATGATATAAATAACAGGGGCTTATAGATATATAAAAGCATAAGGAGTTTACATTACACCAGTGATGTGCATTATACAGGTATATGTAGAAACAATTCTAGTTATATCAGACACCTTTCTAGTGAAGAGCTTGTGAGTCTCACTGCAGTGACCTCATTACAATCAGGAAATCTTAGAGACAGACTGACACTCTCTGCAGTGATGAGACTCACACTCCCGTTACTTAGCTCTTTAGTGAATTTACCATCACATATAACATTGATCATATCTAGAAGGAGGACGTACAATGACAGATTTCCATATAAGACTGAGGTTTTTAGGTGGACATGATAACGGGCAGTTTAATTTGACCTACATGTTCTGTATCTATGATAACATTTATACAAATATAATGAATTGGTGTCATTTATTGCTCCTGTCTATTCAATAAGGAAGTTTATATGTTTGTTGGTTCTGTGTATAGAGAGAGTCAGAGAGTACTTATATACCGTACCTGTATAGCGGCATTTCTCAAGGTATGGGTGGTACTGTCTCATTCTCCTGGCAATCGGTATTCTTCTTATACAGCCAAGACTGTGAGAATAGCACAGATACTTGTGTTAGACGGATAAAGTGGGAGATGACACACAACACTCATGTATAAGAAATGTATAAAACATTATTCACATGAACCTTGCAGCATCCCTTGTGTTCCCACACTCCGCTCCTTCATTATAATTATTTAGAGCCAGACAGTTTCTGCTTATTGCTAGTACATTATCACCATAGAATATATCATGTTAGTGTATAGAGCAATGGTGGGCAACAGGAGGCCCAGGGGCCACACATGGCCCTCAAGCTCATCCCATGTGGCCCACAGCCTGTTCTCTGGAGTGGGAGAGCATGCCCCTCTTCAACAATACCCAGTCCATTATATCTGTTTAAACCTAGCATTTCATACCCAGCTGTGCTCTAAGTACTTCTCCTGTTAAAATATTTTTAATAAATACTTTATTTTAGTAAATATGTTTTTAAAATCTACTTTACATACAGGGATTCGTGAATCGGTGGTGATATGATCGCCTGCGGAGCTTTAATTTGTGAAAAGTTTCTGCATAATATTATTCTTGGCATCTGGTCTCTGAAATATAATAATAGTATAATTAGGAAGTATTTAGAAAAGAATAGGCCCTTACATATTAAATATAAATGCTATTAACATGTATTTTATCCATTATAAATCACATTTTCCTATAGTAAATAACAGGGAAGTTTGCAATAATAACTGTCCACCCACAAAACAACATTGTAATCTATGATTAATGAGATATTATTGCCCTAGTTAGTTGATTAGCCCCTGAGGCATTGGGTTCATTGTCTACCATACTGTTGGCACAGAAAAACACTAGGCATGCTCACACCCAGGCATGCAATAATAGCCTGTTCACTTTTTTTGCAGGAAAAGGTTCCTAATAATTTTACTAAGCTAAATAAAGAACAAGGTCTAGTTCAGATTGGTCATTTTTTCAATTTCCTGTGTGCCTCTTATTACTGAAGACGTTTAATAAATATTGATACGGTATCTTTTAATTTTCTAGCAAGTTTTTTTGCATAATTCTAAAATTAGATAAAATAAAGATGGAGAGTAACAACTTTTTAGTTATTTGCTGTTAATATTGTTTCCAGGATACAGGCAGGATTAATATTTAGTGTCAGTTTTGATAGGGCTAATTAGTTTTACACTCTTTTATATCATCAGGTTCTACCATGGCTTTCAAATCTTCAAATTGCTGACGTTTAACAACAAATACATTGTGAAGTATGTACAAACTAACAGTATTAGCAGCGCTGTAAGCCATGGATATTAATACATTTGTAGAAAATAAACTGATTTTTTTAAAGAATGTGTTTATTAATAAAAGGATCCATTTTGCCTCTGTTTCATCACTTCCCAATCGATGGATCATGACAGTGTGTTTTTATCAGATGTATTTGTTAGATAATTGGATGTGATTGAAATTGACACCACATCTATTCCCCTCACAAGGCCAGAAGCAGGGTGTTTCCCCCACAGTATCATGGTGGACCCCAGGGCCCAACAAAGGCATCAACATTTATATATTTTTGCTAATTAGCTATATGTCTTGTTCCCTGGTTAATTATTCTCTTAGTCAGACTCAAAGTTGTCAAACACATACTATTTTCATCATGCAGTGAAATCTTCTACATCTTCAACAGTAGAGAAAACCCTTTTTCAGTAATACTCTATTTTAGTTCACATGTTTTTCTATTAAGTGAATGTAATACAAATATTATGTTTTACATTCACATTTACATTAACATTCCTCTACCATCCAGTCCAAAATAGGGTCTAGACTCTAGAGAATATCTAGTTTGTTAGGAGTCTTACTTCATTCCAGGGAGCATGCCCTGACTTTTGTGTCACACTAAAACAATTGATTCAGAACCAAAGTAAGTAAATACTTATTGGTAATGATTGCTCATTACAAAGAGATATTAATATTTGTTTGCGGCTGACTAACCGCTATATATTTCAAAAGTAAATTAAAAAAATAACATTTGTTATTGCACATAGTCTTATATTATACCACATTTAGATCCTCTGCTTTGTTCATTTTCAGTGAGACGTGAATGCACTCCATGTGGTTATGTTATCAGTGGTATTACCTTACATCTCTTATTACAGCTTTCTTTGCTCTCAGGGGTCTCTCTAGTTCCCAATCTCTCAGCACGTTCATTATAACCATCTTGTCACAGGGGTTCGGCTTTTTAATTATAAAGTGAGTTGTTGGCTTCTTACATAAGTCTGACCGCTTGCATCTAGATGGAAAAATAGAGTCAAATATTGCATGAATATAATAACTTTCCAAGTAATTATATATATTAAAGACGTGACAAGGTTTTCCTGGTAGACTAGGCAACCTGTACTGACGTAACAATGGAAGTTAACTGGTTTAATTAGGCATTAGTCATTAAAGGGCCATTTATCTCCCTGTAAGTGCTCTTCATGGTGTGAAAGTGCACAAGATTGTATGTTAAAATTATTGTTTTTTTTAACTACACTAATAACAGCTAAAAGACTAAAGTCTTAGGTCTATTTACATACACACTCCTGTTCCATGAATAATAACATATGCCCACACCTAGTGGTGAAGCCTCTGTGAACACAAAGATTTATAGTTTCTCCCTGATCTTCAGGAATGCAGCAGGAGATGTTAACCCACAACTGTTGTACTTAGTTGATTCCAGCAGTTATTTCTCTGCACAGATTAATTAGTAAAGGGTTAACTCTCTTTCTGCTTTTGCTCTCTACATGTAGCTGTTGCTGTGGGTCTCTTTGGGGGCACTGCCAGTGACTCATGTAAACAGAGATTTCATATATTCATTTATCTGTAATAAATGCAAGTATTTCAAAAATTCTGTGGTCCAAACTGTGCTTAATTAAGTGGCCCTTTAATGAAATCTGTATTTAATAATTTATTTTTAAACATTAACTTGCAAACTTCCAGTTGGGCTTCCATTTTTCACCCATTAGGAGAACATCAAGGGGTGGGAGCAACTCTGTCCTGAATGGTCAACCTTATGTTCGTGCCAAATAAACCAATGTAACATCAGCCAGGGAAGAACATGTGCTCCTACTCATAAATAAGCTTGTGCCTGAACATTTACAGCCTTATTAAATTGCAATTCGGTAAATTCTAAAGGGCTCTATATAAGCACATAGCATATATTTAGTTTGTGAAGACCTTGCTTTGGAATAAAAACTTTGGTCAAAAAATATGCTCTGTGCTTATATAGAGCCGTTTAGAATTTGCTGAATCACAATTTGATAAGACTGTTAGAACTGCCTCCCAGTCAGAGTTGCTCACACCATATGATGACCTCATAAAGAGTAGACATAAATAGCTCAATGGCAACTTTAAAAGTTGATATTTGAATGTACGTTTAATAATAAATAAGATTTCTGTCTAATTTAAACATTTAGTTCCTGTTACCTCAATACACTGGTTTACACAGCAAATACCCCGGTTATTACAGAAATAAATTGCACATATAAACAAATACAATTTGCATCTGGTTGTTATTAAAAACCTAGAGTGGTAGCGATCGCTAAATGAGTGTAAATAAGAGTATCATAAATATAAATGATATATAAAAGAAATAATCTATCTAACTTTCCTTATCTTGGAGATTAATTAACTCATATAATGGGGGTTTTATGAAGAGGATAAACATAGTGACAGAAACTATAATAATCTGAGACCTCTTTTTATGTATTTAAGTTTATCTCTATTGAAATGGGTTATTGTTGGATTGAAGATATGAAATTGTGCTGGGTGATAAACATGTTTTGGAGTAACTGTTTAGAATGGGTGGGGGGGGGCACTTATTGGTCAGCCACTTCATTCTGTACAGTAATCTGGGTCTGGTATATTTTTGTGCAGCCAACTGGACAGAACACAATTCCTCAGGGCTTATTAAATGTAATAAACCCTTCTTTTTCATCTCTTATGTGTGGGTAGATTAGAAAGGTTGACAAACAAAATGGCAAACTTCAGGCGTATTTTACTGTAGGAAAATGTGTTCAAAAATTATATTCAGCTAATAAAATACTTGTTACTACCTATAGTTTTAACTTATAACATGTGGAACCTCTGCGGTGTCACTTTAAGGACTGGTACTTATTGTGTGTTTATATAAAGTCTCTTACCTGCTGGTTATAATTGGTGGATCTGGACCTGCCTTGTACAGGCGCTTAAATGTATCGATTCCCCTTCTCAGTCCTTTATAATCTAACAGGGAGGTCACGTTCTTCCTTAATGAGTTTCCCATTTCAGGTATCAGTATCGGTCTGTACGTAACTATGTATATGTCTCTCCTTCTATCTATATATGTCTGCTATCTATGTATCTGTCAGTCTGTCTATATATCTGTCTGTCTATCTATCTATATATTCGTCAGTCTCTATTAAATATCTGTCTGTCTCTAGCTATTGAAAATAAATAAATCTAAATGTATATTATAAGTAATAATATAAATATAGAGAATAAAATGACAAAGTCTCAGGGAATACAAATCACAAGTATCTGGCCTTACTCCTTCTAGTCACTGAATAATGTGGTAAACTATCAAGACGGTTTATATTTAAATAGTAATGTACACCTGACAGAGCTTTATGACATCACTCACCATGCAGGAACTAGGGATGTTCACCTGACAGAGCTTTATGACATCACTCACCATGCAGGAACTAGGGATGTTCACCTGACAGAGCTTTATGACATCACTCACCATGCAGGAACTAGGGATGTTAACCTGACGACGTTTTATGACATCACTCACCATGCAGGAACTAGGGATGTTCACCTGACAACGCTTTATGACATCACTCACCATGGAATGCAAATAAATGAACAGTTTAATATACAGAACTTGGAGACAAAATTATATAAAATATACATATTTCTTACAATTTTTTTTCAAGTTTATTATCAAACGAATGGAAGAAAATAGTAGTAGTCACTCTTCCTAAATGGAATATGTGACCCAAAAACTGTACTCCTAGTAGTAGCACTAATATTAACTAGTATATCAGTACCAATATATGTTGCCAAAGATCATACAAATTTTTTCTATATTCAAGACAAATACAGTGACAGTATAAATAAACCGTTTGAATATAGGCTATTAAAAAAGCACCTTGCGAAATACCCAACAGGTCCAAGTAGGGCAAAGACAGTAGTCCCAATATAATAGCCGATCCTCAGATCTGGTAGATAGTACTCACTGTCCGTAGTGTCATGTAACAATATTCTCAATAGACAACTCCAAGTCTTGAAGGATACAATCAAAAATCAGAGCAGTCCTTAGTGAAAGGTCAAAGAACAGCTGGTGATCTAGTAAGGCCACAGTCCAATCAACAGATGGATTCCAAGGATCGAGAATCCAACCAATGGAAATAGTGCAGGAACCATTCAGCTTTTTCAACAGAAAGACTGTACACTTGTGTACTCCATGTGAAAAAGAAGGAATGGTGTAGGAATAGAGTAGTGAAAATAAGACCCTTATAGTGTAGTTTGATGGGTGTTTATTAAATAATTCAATAAAACAATAGGTTTTGCACTCACATTTACAGACCCTTGTAGTATAAAACAAAAAAAACTTTTTTTTTTTTTTCATTTTTGAAATATGTCTGTTTTTCATTGAGAAATCAGTTCTAAAGTAATGTATGATTTTCTGGTTGTTTACAATTTAAAGACATTCTCATAGCTAAGACAGAGTTCTGTTCCTCCTCCTAAACTACTTCAACCAACCAGGTTGCATGGCTGTGTCTCCTTTAAACTCTATGAGAATGAATTAGAATGACAGGGGGTGTGCTCAGCACCACAGTGACATCATGGATAGCGGCTGATCTGCCTTGCTTGACAGCCATTTTCCTCTCTCCTCTTACTGTAGGGGGATTATCTCTAAAGTAAGTACGGAACAATCATAAAAATATGAAAACAAAGTATTTGAACACAAATAAAACAAAAATATATGTTTCTATATATTAGCTTCTCCTCATTATTTATTGTTTATATATGTGTGTCTGTGTGTATATATATATATATATATATATATATATATATATATATATATATATGTGTGTGTATATATATACATTTGTGTGTGTGTGTCTATATATACAGTGCCTTCACCCCCTTGGCATTTTTCGTGTTTTGTTACCTCACAACCTGGAAATAACATGGATTGTTTGAGGATTTGTATCATTTAATTTACAGAACATGCCCACAACTTTGAAGATGTTTTTTTATTATTGTGAAGCAAACAACAAATAGGACACAATAACAGAAAAAGTCAATGTGCATAACTATTCACCCCCTTAAAGTCAATACTTTGTAGAGCCACCTTTTGCGTCAATCACAGCTCCAAGTCGCTTTGGATAAGTCTCTATGAGCTTGCCACATCTTACCACTGGGATTTTTGCCCATTCCTCCTTGCAAAACTGCTCCAGCTCCTTCACGTTGGATGGTTTGCGCTTGTGAACAGCAATCTTTAAGTCTTACCACAGATTTTCGATTGAATTAATGTCTTGGCTTTGACTAGGCCATTCCAACACATTTACATGTTTCCCCTTAAACCGCTCAAGTGTTGCTTTAGCAGTGTGTTTGGGGTCATTGTCCTGCTGGAAGGTGAACCTCCGTCCTAGACTCAAATCATGCACAGAGTGGTACAGGTTTTGCTCAAGAATATTCCTGTATTTAGCACAATCCATCTTTCCCTCAACTCTGACCAGTTTCCCATTCCCGGCTTCTGACAAACATCCCAACAGCATGATGCTGCCACCGCCATGTTTCACTGTGGGATGGTGTTCTTTGAGGGGTGTGATGTGTTGGGTTTGCGCCAGACATATCGCTTTATTTGATGGCCATCAAAATAGTGTTTTCTATTTCTAAAAAATTGTTTTATGTATATATTTTTCTCATTTCACTTCACCAACTTAGACTATTGTGTTCTGGTCCTTCACATACAATTCAGATTAACAAAACATTAAACTGAAGGCTGTGATGTAACAAAATAAGTAAAAAATCATGGGGGATGAATACTTTTGCAAGGCACTGTATATATATATACGTGTAACTGTGTGTATATGTGAGATATATATATAATATATATATATATATATATATATATATATATATATATATATATATATATATATAATCCAACCTTGGCTTTACATTAAAGCTGTGTAATACAGCATGCATAAGCTTAAAGAAAGCCATGTTTGATAATGGCTATGGATTTAAGAGTGAGGCATTTGTGGGCACATTTGCATGTCCCAGCTCAGCTTCCCAGAATGCAGTGTAATAACTGTTTTTCTCAGAATTCTGATCTGGAAGCAGGTTTTTAAACTTGTTTTAGACGTTCAAATGTGAACACAGATGTAATATTTTTTTAGTATATATATCACATATATAGTTGTCAGCAATGCGGGTTGTTGCTAACGCTTGCAGGCTCGCAAGGCTCTCCTTGTAATGGTGGAGATGAGCGCTGTAGGTGCTCATTCCTACGACCCCCTACGACTTTCTGACCGCAAATGCGGACCCTCGCGAATCGGTAGGTAGAGGCTGCCACGTCTGCTGCAATGAGCCACAAATGCGGCCCCTCGCAAAGCGAGGGGCCGCATTTGGGGAGGTGGAGGCTCGATTGGCGCCTCACAACTGTTTACAGACAACCACACAAAAAACAATAAACACAAAATGACTAACTACGGATTTACAAACAAAAAAAATACGACCCGCGGGACTTAGAAAAAACCTTAACGGAAAACCCGTTCACAGCATCAAACGTTAAAAAGCACAAAAATACACACAACATTTTTATAAAAAACTTACCCACATCAAGGGGGGACACCCCTCTGTAACATAGATTTCACTCAAATTTACAAACTTTAGACACTTGAAAATCCCCAAAGCGAGAGAAAAAATGGCAGACAAAAAAAACAAAATCGAGGCTACACGACGCCTAAAGACGAAAAATACCACAAAACAAATACGGCTTTTCCAAAAATCTGTACAACCTACAACATACACCATTAGCAAGGATGCTAAATCATACAAAACATCTTTGAACGAACAATACAAAAGTAGGTTTGCTCTATAGATCTTGTTCACTTCACGTGGAGACATTTCCTGTAGTATATCAGTCTGATCCCACTCAAAAGAGTGATTCAGCCCTGAAATACCAGGCAATTATGCCCTGAACAGGAGAAGCAGCAGTACGTTTTGGCCACTGTGAGCTAAAAGAGGTTGCTCTCTGAGTAGGTAACCAGACCTATAGAACAAACCTACTTAGGTATTGTTCCTTCTAAGATGAGCACCTCCTTTTTTTCAACTTTCTTGTGTTTTATCTTTCTCCACATAACTGATTTTGTCTTAAGGCTGATTATTCTTCATTTAGTTAAATAG
>CM050163.1:214785348-214880936 GCA_027410445.1 Discoglossus pictus | reverse complement strand
TTTGCTGTGCGCGCCAATGTTGGGGTGACATATTCTATTATAGGGCTGTTTTAGAGGCTACAATGGAACCTGTATGTGTGTTGACCAATCAAACATATGAGGAATATTAAACTAATTTGAACAATTGTTAATTTGGAGGCTGTAATGCTTGGGCCTCCATTTTAGGGTTACAGGCTTAAACCATGCAGACTGCAAAAACCGTAACAAAATGGATACCTTCAACCTCCAAGCACGTACGGGCTTTAAGAACGAGCTACGGGCTTGGAGGACATGCGCCCTCCAAGCCCGCACGGGCTTGAATAAGGAGCTACGGGCTTGATCATTGAAGTCCGTGGGACTTGTACGGATTTTAAAATCAAAGTACAATTTGGCGATGTGCAAGCTTGAGAATGTTTTGCTATTAATCCTCATGCCCCCCCATTATGTTCCCCATCATTTACAGTGCTTTGCAGTGCTGTATTGAATATATATTGGCTTCTACAATGCTTTGTTTGCGGCCCTCCACCTCCGAACCCGTACGGGTTTTAACAAGGACGAGCCCGCGGGACTACGGGACGGAAAGTAAACCGTAAATGATATGTCGGATTTGGGCTGATGTGCAAGCTTGAGAGGGTGTTGCTATTAATCCTCATGTCCCCCATTATGATGCCTAGCATTTACGGAGCTTTACAGTGCCATCTCAAATTTATATTTGCATTTACAGTTTTCTGACTTTGCGGCCAGAAAACAAGATTTACGGGCGCTGGAAAAACGCTTCCGGCCGTTTGCATGATATGCGGCCGGCCGTAAGGGGATATCCTTGCGGCGCCGTCTATTTGAATTGCAAGGTAAAGGTAGCTCTACACGGGGCCGAAGCACGGCCACAAGGAATCGCAGCTTTGCGGCCATTTTACGGCCGATATTAGAATGAGGGCCTAGGTGTATATCTGTCCCTGAGGATGAGGTGTATGACTGCAAGAAAGCCATAAGCATCTGTGCTGTGAACACCCGTTCTTCTTTGTACATTTGAGTAGCCATGGCTTACCCACGGCCCCTCCTGCCACTGTCACAGACAAGTCAGACGCCTTTTACGGCCGATATTAGAATGAGGGCCTAGGTGTATATCTGTCCCTGAGGATGAGGTGCATGACTGCAAGAAAGCCCTAAGCATCTGTGCTGTGAACACCCGTTCTTCTTTGTACATTTGAGTAGCCATGGCTTACCCACGGCCCCTCCTGCCACTGTCACAGACAAGTCAGACGCCTTTCCCTAGCCCCTTGTATCAGGAACATGTGGGACAAGGGGTTTATGTGTAAACCTCACTCCTAGATACAATAGACCGTAACATCTTATGTGACTCCTCACAGTTGTCATCATCACAAAGTTCTTGGTGCACAAAGGTTGGTGTGACTCCAGTAACTGACTTCTTTAAATATGTTCGGACACAGGGGATAATACAACAGGTAACAAATGCAAGAATTATCAGTATTGAAAGAAAGACAATTCCAACCTGCAACAATACCCTCTGCCAGTTGTTCATCCACCCAAACCATTTATCCCAGTAGTCTGTGGTTCCAGAACTCTCCTTCAATTCTTGTGCCAAGTTGTTTAGTTCTTTAATGGCTAAAGTAATTTTACCGTTTGGACCCGTATTATCAGGTATGTAGGTGCAGCAGTTGCCAGTGTCGGGGAGTATTTTACACTCCCTCCTTTTTAGCAAGGATCATGTCTAGTGCCATTCTATTTTGGAAGGCCATGTGTGATGTGGCCTTCAATTGTTCTGCAACTCCTTGCAGAGCGTCTCTTGTGTAATCCACAAACCTTTGTTGGTTATAATATATATATAATTGATCCAAGCAACATTTTTATTTGCAGTTATGATAGGGAAAAGTGATTCAAATCCTGCTGCAACCTGATTTCTAGCTTTAAACTCATCAGGCACCCCCCTTGGGACTCCAATAGAGTCTATGTACACATGTGGGTCAAAGCTACCTTGGGGGGGAGAGACCTTTCTTTTGTGTCTAGATGTTGTCAGTAGGGTGTGTGGTGAGGTATCAGCTTGGATGGGCACTATTTGCACTGGCATTATGACCTTTGCCAGGGTACACTCACCATACCAGATACCCTCTAGCCTTGATCTGAGCTTCATGTCCCCACATATCCAATATATGTCTCCCAATGTTTGTGTCTGCTCTGTAAACTGTGAAGCCAATACAATATATAATGCAGAACCCTTGCTTAAACCTCTTTAGGTTTCTCCCTTGAGGTGTACTCCTTGTATAGCATGTGTAATTACCTGGGTATATGGTTATACCTTGACCTGGATGTAGATTGTCAGTTATAAAGGGATACCTTTTCTCCCATTGTTCACAATTTAGATCTTTTAGTCTAGGTAGCTTTATAAAGACTTAAGAAACACTTTCCTTCCTTCATAGTTACCATAAGTTGAACAGTGCCTAGGTGAGGTCTGGCACTTGCACAAACATAACAATTAGTCTTATTATATGACTCTACGTTATATTTAATCCATTCCAGCCATAAGTTGAGGTCTGTGAACCCAGTTTCATTTGCTAGGGTTTCTTCGTACATAGGTTCACTGATATCAGTTGTTTGGGGTAATGCCTGAGTGTGTTGTACTTGCATTAGTCCTTCTGATATGAGTGGTGCATTTAGATCTCTGAGCATAAATTTACCACTCCGTCCTTTTGCTTCTCCTCTAACCCAGCCACCCATTATGTATGTACCTGCGTCTGTGGGTCTGGGGTTCTTGATAGTCAGAGTAAGTCGCATGTTAGCTCCAGTCTTGCCATTTGGCGAGCATTTGCCTGGCTTTATTAGAGTCATACGTTCAAGTAAAGGGCTTCCACTCAAATCTGTTCTATCTAAGGCATTCTGTGGTCTGTAGCCCCAAGCTGTCCCAGTGTTCCATCCTACAGCTTCCCAATGACTACAATATTTCCCCAAGTCTGGTCTGTAACACATATGTATATAGATGTGCTGGGAGTGTCTTCGTACAAGTTACATTGTTGAGTCACGCTTAGCTGTTGGCAACACACAACATGACAATAATCAAAGGAGAATGTGATCATATGTGTTTTAGATGAATTGTACCAAAATGTAATACCATCTTTCTTCTCACTAATGAATGCAGAAGGTTCTACTTTAGTTAAGAACAGACAGAAAAGGATATGTGTTATGATAATCATGATGTTGGCTGCTATGGGTCTGGTGCTGAAACTTTTGCAATGAGATGCGTGGATCCAAGTAGGCCATCCTTCAAGTTTAACTGACGGTGCAGCAATTAGAAGAACTTGAAAGGGACCATCATATCTGGATTCCAGAGGATTCTTTCTCACAAATCTCTTGACCAGGACCCAATCTCCAGGAAGTAGTTGATGAGTACCAGTGTCTACTTCCGGATCTGGAATAGAAGAAAACACTTGTGTATGTATTTTAGTCAGTGCTTGAGATAAAGCAATCACATAATCAACAAATACATCAGATTTAAATTTCAATTGCTGAGGATAATAACACCCTAATCTAGGAGCAGACCCAAATAGGATCTAGTGAGGGGACAGAGAAAACTTCCCTCCAGGGGTGTACCCCACGCTTAACAGTGCTATAGGGAGACTTTCTGGCCATGAGATACCAGTTTCTTGTGCTATTTCAGCTACTGGTTTTAACTTCACCATAATCGGTGAAACCCTAAGGTGTCCAACTTTGTTACAATTAAAACACTTTCTTGTTCTTGTTGGTTCTGTCTCCTTCTGCTCAGAAGACACCATAATGTGTGTAGTCTTCTTATTACCTTGTGAGGACTCAAGCCCTTTTGCTACTAATAACAAAGTCTCTAATGGCAACACCTTGTATTCAGGACGAGATGTTAATAAATCTTTCCTGATGGATTCTCTCAATCCCTCCACAAAGGCTGCTCCCAGCATCTGAGACTTGTGTCTGGAATGATATATTACCACTGACTGTTTTATCCTGTGTAATATCTGACAAATTAATAGCCTGATCTGCTATTTTATCTGTAGCGCATGCTATTAATAACTCACAGAATTCTATATCAGCGTTGCAGACAGGCATACAGGAGTCAACTACAGGAGCAGAGACAAGCAGGGGGAGTTGCTCACAGAGAATCTAAAAATAACAGTATATGAGACAGAAATTGTCTCGGAGTAACTTTTCTAAAAAAACATCCTAAAGTAACGTTGCGTTTACTTTTTCTTTCGTATATAGTAAAGCTTAATGAAACATTGAATGTCTCCTATATCTTCCTTTTAATAAGGATTAATATTGCCAAGAAGTAGTGGATACAGGGCACTGATTCCAGCAGAGGTAGTATAGTAGGTGCTGTTTGCCTTTAAGATGGGGTATAGGGGCGTGTATCCAGTAGGTGCGGTGGGCATCGTCATCGTTTAAAAAGGGGTTGGTCATAAAGTTATAGTCAACTCCCACTTTTCTAAGTTGGGAGCCATGATAGGGCGGTGTCGGTGTGTTAAGAGTTTCATGGTTTTTGTTCCACAAACCACTATCTTGTAGCAACCCTTGGTTCCCACCCAGAACCAGCCACCATTCTTCTGCCTGCAACCTCCCTTCTTCTATTTTCCCTCAATAATACAGACAGACATATTTTCACATAAAAACTAACACACACACACAGAGAAGATGGGAGTAGGAAGGGGAGTGGTCTGCTATGCTGACTGCGGGGGGCCCTCCCACGTCTTCTCAAAATGCAGACCAGTCACCTCCCTTTCCAAAGGTACAGCATCGAGTAAAGTTACAAACACACAGAAACTTCAGACAAAATATTTCGAAAGAATACATAACCAATTCTCAGAGTCTGCGTCCATGTATATACTGTACTCTTAGGGGTACGTCTACAATCCTAAGGTGCTGTTTCCTTTTAGATACCTACTTTTACATTCGAGGTGCGGTCTCAAAGTCTAACTCTGTGTATATATCTTGAACCATTTACTTTTTAAATCAATCTCCTCCCGGGACACCCCTACTTTTACACAAACATTACTTCACGTACTGTAATTACCCTCAAGCAAATTTAACAACAGCATGAAAAACATGACAGTTATTTCACCTACTGTACAAATTCATACAACCTTAAGCATTGGCATAGAAAGAATCCTCTTAACTAAGATACGTCCTTAAAAGAGTTAACGAGATGGGAGGGGGAGTATTCTCTTTCGCTGTGTGTGCTCTGACCTTGGCGTTATCAGCACCAGCAAAATCAGCTTTTCAGCTTAAACAAGTACAGGGAGAGAAATTCTAAGCTACATTTCTCATCAAAACATGCATCACAACCAGCAATAACAGACCATAGTAACATTTAAACAGTTTCTGCAGAAAATGTTTGGCTCTTTAGATATTTTAGTCCAGGGTCTCACACCGTCGTGTGCTAAAATTGACGCCTTCAGGGCTATTGTGATCCTTCCCTGAAGTCTGCATCCCACATACATGTTTTTACACCTTAGTGTGTGATAGACGTCTCTCGGGGTTTTCAAGCTACCAAGGCACGAACATCATGACCCCCCAGAGATACCCGGCTATCCAACATGCGTAGACCCTCCTTAGGAAAGGTATGTCAAATGACACCGATCCCCAAAGTACATATATGCACGTCTGTACGTTCGGCTCTTCCGGGTTATAGTGCAGCTAAGGCACTACCAATCCGTCCCCGGAGTCTGCTGCACGCACACATGTATGTCCTGGACCACAATATCCAAGAAATCACAAACACTCAACACACACTCCCAACAGTCAAACACAGGTAACATATCTATTATCACAGGTTCGATTTTAAAACGGACCTTGAGCAAGCTATACCACCTGTGCTTTGGATGCCTTTCAATAGCCGAGTGTTAGGCAAAGATAGTGGCTTGCACGGTACTAATCATCAACCTTACCAGACATATTTCATGAAGGCACCTTCTGTTGTTGAAAGCCACCACTTCGCTCCTTCTCGGCTATTGTCAGGTCACAACTCAAGGAACCACGTTGGGCGCCAAGATATCTGTTCCTGTCCCAATTAGTGTTGGATGTGCACATCCCAGAGAAATAAGACACAGACACGGTGTTTCTGTATAATAATTCTCAAAGAGCTCTATTCTAAAATGGCAGTGTACAAGTTTATATATAAAAACGTTATCTGATCAAAAGTCACGATTCCTTTCTCTAGAAATTAATAGCTTTATTGATTGGTTCAAAAAGTCTGCAGTCTGTTAGTGTCATAGTGGTCAGTTGAGGGAGGATCAGTTTATTGGTCTAGAAGGCAGGCAGTGCCTGTATCCTTATTTGGTCACGGATGTTTGCATCATCAGGCCACTCCCAGATGTAGTTCTGTAGCCATCTTGTTATGACTGGATGTAGTCCATCCTCCATCTTAGGTAACCTCCGACATTACTTATTGTTAGCAATCTTCTTCTCATTTATACATACATAAGTGAGTAAGGAATAAAAAGAATATGGCAGACAAACATAATAACATAAAAAAGAAATTTTCCTAATTTCCATCCATAACAGCATCATGCTGTGGGGATGTTTGTCAGAAGCCGGGAATGGGAAACTGGTCAGAGTTGAGGGAAAGATGGATTGTGCTAAATACAGGGATATTCTTGAGCAAAACCTGTACCACTCTGTGCGTGATTTGAGTCTAGGACGGAGGTTCACCTTCCAGCAGGACAATGACCCCAAACACACTGCTAAAGCAACACTTGAGCGGTTAAAGGGGAAACATGTAAATGTGTTGGAATGGCCTAGTCAAAGCCCAGACATTAATTCAATAGAAAATCTGTGGTCAGACTTAAAGATTGCTGTTCACAAGCGCAAACCATCCAACGTGAAGGAGCTAGAGCAGTTTTGCAAGGAGGAATGGGCAAAAATCCCAGTGGTAAGATGTGGCAAGCTCATAGAGACTTATCCAAAGCGACTTGGAGCTGTGATTGCCGCAAAAGGTGGCTCTACAAAGTATTGACTTTAAGGGGGTGAATAGTTATGCACATTGACTTTTTCTGTTATTGTGTCCTATTAGTTGTTTGCTTCACAATAAAAAAAAAACATCTTCAAAGTTGTGGGCATGTTCTGTTAATTAAATGATGCAAATCCTCAAACAATCCATGTTAATTCCAGGTTGTGAGGTAACAAAACACGAAAAATGCCAAGGGGGTGAATACTTTTGCAAGGCACTGTATATATAGACACACACACACAAATGTATATATATATATATATATATATACACACACAGATATATATACACACACAGACACACATATATAAACAATAAATAATGAGGAGAAGCTAATATATAGAAACATATATTTTTGTTTTATTTGTGTTCAAATACTTTGTTTTAATGTTTTTATGATTGTTCCTTACTTACTTTAGAGATAATCCCTCCAGTAAGAGGAGACAGGAAAATGGCTGTCAAGCAAGGCAGATCAGCCTCTATCCATGATGTCACTGTGGTGCTGAGCACACCCCCCTGTCATTCTAATTCATTCTCATAGAGTTTAATGGAGACACACCCATGAAACCTGGTTGGTTGAAGTAGTTTAGGAGGAGGAACAGAACTCTGTCTTAGCTATGAGAATGTCTTTAAATTGTAAACAACCAGAAAATCATACAGTACTTTAGAACTGATTTCTCAATGAAAAACAGACATATTTCAAAAATGTAAAAAAAAAAAGTTTTTGTTGTTTTATACTACAAGGGTCTGTAAATGTGAGTGCAAAACCTATTGTTTTATTGAATTATTTAATAAACACCCATCAAACTACACTATAAGGGTCTTATTTTCACTACTCTATTCCTACACCATTCCTTCTTTTTCACATGGAGTACACAAGTGTACAGTCTTCCTGTTGAAAAAGCTGAATGGTTCCTGCACTATTTTCATTGGTTGGATTCTCGATCCCTGGAATCCATCTGTTGATTGGACTGTGGCCTTACTAGATCACCAGCTGTTCTTTGACCTTCCACTAAGGACTGCTCTGATTTTTGATTGTATCCTTCAAGACTTAGAGTTGTCTATTGAGAATATTGTTACATGACACTAAGGACAGTGAGTACTATCTACCAGTTCTGAGGATCGGCTTTTATATTGGGACTACTGTATTTGCCCTACGGTTTATTTATACTGTCACTGTATTTGTCTTGAATATAGAAAAAATTTGTATGATCTTTGGCAACATATATTGGTACTGATATATTGGTTAATATTAGTGCTACTACTAGCAGTACAGTTTTTGGGTCACATATTCCATTTAGGAAGAGTGACTACTACTATTTTCTTCCATTCGTTTGATAATAAACTTGAAAAAAAATTGTAAGAAATATGTATATTTTATATAATTTTGTCTCCAAGTTCTGTATATTAAACTGTTCATTTATTTGCATTCCACTTTCCCTAGTACCTGCATGGTGAGTGATGTCATAAAGCGTTGTCAGGTGAACATCCCTAGTTCCTGCATGGTGAGTGAAGTCATAAAGCGTTGTCAGGTGTACATCCCTAGTTCCTGCATGGTGAGTGATGTCATAAAGCGTTGTCAGGTGAACATCCCTAGTTCCTGCATGGTGAGTGATGTCATAAAGCTCTGTCAGGTGAACATCCCTAGTTCCTGCATGGTGAGTGATGTCATAAAGCTCTGTCAGGTGAACATCCCTAGTTCCTGCATGGTGAGTGATGTCATAAAGCTCTGTCAGGTGTACATTACTATTTAAATATAAACCGTCTTGATAGTTTACCACATTATTCAGTGACTAGAAGGAGTAAGGCCAGATACTTGTGATTTGTATTCCCTGAGACTTTGTCATTTTATTCTCTATATTTATATTATTACTTATAATATACATTTAGATTTATTTATTTTCAATAGCTAGAGACAGACAGATATTTAATAGAGACTGACAAATATATAGATAGACAGACAGATATATAGACAGACTGACAGATACATAGATAGCAGACATATATAGATAGAAGGACAGACATATACATAGTTACGTACAGACCTATACTGATACCTGAAATGGGAAACTCATTAAGGAAGAACGTGACCTCCCTGTTAGAATATAAAGGACTGAGAAGGGGAATCGATACATTTAAGCGCCTGTACAAGGCAGGTCAAGATCCACCAATTATAACCAGCAGGTAAGAGACTTTATATAAACACACAATCAGTACCAGTCCTTAAAGTGACACCGCAGAGGTTCCACATGTTATAAGTTAAAACTATAGATAGTAACAAGTATTTTATTAGCTGAATAGAAATTTTGAACACATTTTCCTACAGTAAAATACGCCTGAAGTTTGCCATTTTGTTTGTCAGCCTTTCTAATCTACCCACACATAAGAGATGAAAAAGAAGAGTTTATTACATTTAATAAGCCCTGAAGATACCAGACCCAGGATACTGTACAGAATGAAGGGACTGACCAATAAGTGACCCCCCCCCCCGCCCATTCTAAACAGTTACTCCAAAACATGTTTATGACCCAGCACAATTTCATATCTTCAATCCAACAATAACCCATTTCAATAGAGATAAACTTAAATACATAAAAAGAGGTCTCAGATTATTATAGTTTCTGTCACTATACTTATCCTCTTCATAAAAACCCCATTATAAGAGTTAATTAATCTCCAAGATAAGGAAAGTTAGATAGATTATGTCTTTTATATATCATTTATATTTATGATACTCTTATTTACACTCATTTAGCTATCACTTCCACTCTAGGTTTTTAATGACAACCAGATGCAAATTGTATTTGTTTATATGTGTGCAATTTATTTCTGTAATAACCGGGGTATTTGCTGTGTAAACCAGTGTATTGAGGTAACAGGAACTAAATGTTTAAATTAGACAGAAATCTTATTTATTATTAAACGTACATTCAAATATCAACTTTTAAAGTTGCCATTGAGCTATTTATGTCTACTCTTTATGAGGTCATCATATGGTGTGAGCAACTCTGACTGGGAGGCAGTTCTAACAGTCTTATCAAATTGCAATTCAGCAAATTTTAAAGGGCTCTATATAAGCACAGAGCATATTTTTTGACCGAAGTTTTTAGTCAGGGAACTTCTATTCAAAAGCAAGGTCTTCACAAACTAAATATATGCTATGTGCTTATATAGAGCCCTTTAGAATTTACCGAATTGCAATTTAATAAGGCTGTAAATGTTCAGGCACAAGCTTATTTATGAGTAGGAGCACATGTTCTTCCCTGGCTGATGTTACATTGGTTTATTTGGCACGAACATAAGGTTGACCATTCAGGACAGAGTTGCTCCCACCCATTGATGTTCTCCTAATAGGTGAAAAATGGAAGCCCGACTGGAAGTTTGCAAGTTAATGTTTAAAAATAAATTATTAAATACAGATTTCATTAAAGGGCCACTTAATTAAGCACAGTTTGGACAACAGAATTTTTGAAATACTTGCATTTATTACAGATAAATGAATATATGAAATCTCTGTTTACATGAGTCACTGGCAGTGCCCCCAAAGAGACCCACAGCAACAGCTACATGTAGAGAGCAAAAGCAGAAAGAGAGTTAACCCTTTACTAATTCATCTGTGCAGAGAAATAACTGCTGGAATCAACTAAGTACAACAGTTGTGGGTTAACGTCTCCTGCTGCATTCCTGAAGATCAGGGAGAAACTATAAATCTTTGTGTTCACAGAGGCTTCACCACTAGGTGTGGGCATATGTTATTATTCATGGAACAGGAGTGTGTATGTAAATAGACCTAAGACTTTAGTCTTTTAGCTGTTATTAGTGTAGTTAAAAAAAACAATAATTTTAACATACAATCTTGTGCACTTTCACACCATGAAGAGCACTTACAGGGAGATAAATGGCCCTTTAATGACTAATGCCTAATTAAACCAGTTAACTTCCATTGTTACGTCAGTACAGGTTGCCTAGTCTACCAGGAAAACCTTGTCACGTCTTTAATATATATAATTACTTGGAAAAGTTATTATATTCATGCAATATTTGACTCTATTTTTCCATCTAGATGCAAGCGGTCAGACTTATGTAAGAAGCCAACAACTCACTTTATAATTAAAAAGCCGAACCCCTGTGACAAGATGGTTATAATGAACGTGCTGAGAGATTGGGAACTAGAGAGACCCCTGAGAGCAAAGAAAGCTGTAATAAGAGATATAAGGTAATACCACTGATAACATAACCACGTGGAGTGCATTCACGTCTCACTGAAAATGAACAAAGCAGAGGATCTAAATGTGGTATAATATAAGACTATGTGCAATAACAAATACATTATCATTTTAATGTTATTTTTTTAATTTAATTTTGAAATATATAGTGGTCAGACAGCCACAAACAAATATTAATATCTCTTTGTAATGAGCCATTATTACCAATAAGTATTTACTTACTTTGGTTCTGAATCAATTGTTTTAGTGTGACACAAAAGTCAGGGCATGCTCCCTGGAATGAAGTAAGACTCCTAACAAACTAGATATTCTCTAGACTCTAGACCCTATTTTGGACTGGATGGTAGAGGAATATTAATGTAAATGTGAATGTAAAACATAATATTTTTTATTACATTCACTTAATAGAAAAACATGTGAACTAAAATAGAGTATTACTGAAAAAGGGTTTTCTCTCCTGTTGAAGATGTAGAAGATTTCACTGCATGATGAAAATAGTATGTGTTTGACAACTTTGAGTCTGACTAAGAGAATAATTAACCAGGGAACAAGACATATAGCTAATTAGCAAAAATATATAAATGTTGATGCTTTGTTGGGCCCTGGGGTCCACCATGATACTGTGGGGGAAGCACCCTGCTTCTGGCCTTGTGAGGGGAATAGATGTGGTGTCAATTTCAATCACATCCAATTATCTAACAAATAAATCTGATAAAAACACACTATCATGATCCATCGATTGGGAAGTGATGAAACAGAGGCAAAATGGATCCTTTTATTAATAAACACATTCTTTAAAAAAATCTGTTTATTTTCTACAAATGTATTAATATCCATGGCTTACACCGCTGCTAATACTGTTAGTTTGTACATACTTCACAATGTATTTGTTGTTAAACATCAGCAATTTGAAGATTTGAAAGCCATGGTAGAACCTGATGATATAAAAGAGTGTAAAACTAATTAGCCATATCAAAACTGACACTAAATATTAATCCTGCCTGTATCCTGGGAACAATATTAACAGCAAATAACTAAAAAGTTGTTACTCTCCATCTTTATTTTATCTAATTTTGGAATTATGCAAAAAAACTTGCTAGAAAATTAAAAGATACCGTATCAATATTTATTAAACGTCTTCAGTAATACAAGGCACACAGGAAATTGAAAAAATGACCAATCTTGACTAGACCTTGTTCTTTATTTAGCTTAGTAAAATTATTAGGAACCTTTTCTTGCAAAAAAAGTGAACAGGCTATTATTGCATGCCTGGGTGTGAGCATGCCTAGTGTTTTTCTGTGCCAACAGTATAGTAGACAATGAACCCAATGCCTCAGGGGCTAATCAACTAACTAGGGCAATAATATCTCATTAACCAAAGATTACAATGTTGTTTTGTGGGTGGACAGTTATTATTGCAAACTTCCCTGTTATTTACTATAGGAAAATGTGATTTATAATGGATAAAATACATGTTAATAGCATTTATATTTAATATGTAAGGGCCTATTCTTTTCTAAATACTTCCTAATTATACTATTATTATATTTCAGAGACCAGATGCCAAGAATAATATTATGCAGAAACTTTTCACAAATTAAAGCTCCGCAGGCGATCATATCACCACCGATTCACGAATCCCTGTATGTAAAGTAGATTTTAAAAACATATTTACTAAAATAAAGTATTTATTAAAAATATTTTAACAGGAGAAGTACTTAGAGCACAGCTGGGTATGAAATGCTAGGTTTAAACAGAAATAGTGGACTGGGTATTGTTGAAGAGGGGCATGTTCTCCCACTCCTGAGAACAGGCTGTGGGCCACATGGGATGAGCTTGAGGGCCATGTGTGGCCCCTGGGCCTCCTGTTGCCCACCATGGCTCTATACACTAACATGATATATTCTATGGTGATAATGTACTAGCAATAAGCAGAAACTGTCTGGCTCTAAATAATTATAATGAAGGAGCGGAGTGTGGGAACACAAGGGATGCTGCAAGGTTCATGTGAATAATGTTTTATACATATCTTATACATGAGTGTTGTGTGTCATCTCCCACTTTATCCGTCTAACACAAGTATCTGTGCTATTCTCACAGTCTTGGCTGTATAAGAAGAATACCGATTGCCAGGAGAATGAGACAGTACCACCCATACCTTGAGAAATGCCGCTATACAGGTACGGTATATAAGTACTCTCTGACTCTCTCTATACACAGAACCAACAAACATATAAACTTCATTATTGAATAGACAGGAGCAATAAATGACACCAATTCATTATATTTTATTAAATGTTATCATAGATACAGAACATGTAGGTCAAATTAAACTGCCCGTTATCATGTCCACCTAAAAACCTCAGTCTTATATGGAAATCTGTCATTGTACGTCCTCCTTCTAGATATGATCAATGTTATATGTGATGGTAAATTCACTAAAGAGCTAAGTAACGGGAGTGTGAGTCTCATCACTGCAGAGAGTGTCAGTCTGTCTCTAAGATTTCCTGATTGTAATGAGGTCACTGCAGTGAGACTCACAAGCTCTTCACTAGAAAGGTGTCTGATATAACTAGAATTGTTTCTACATATACCTTTGCTGTATAATGCACATCACCGGTGTAATGTAAACTCCTTATGCTTTTATATATCTATAAGCCCCTGTTATTTATATCATAACAGAGGATGAATTTGAACATGACATAAGTAACTTGGGGTTTATATTAAAATCATGGGTTGCAATGACATATTTAGGATAAAGCTGCTCTAGGCCCATCCAAGTTCTTGTACCCACTTCCTCTGAAATAACCGTCCAACATTATCAACATTTTCATATATACAGACTAAGGTACAGACTAAGGTAGGCTAACAAGCAAAGGGCAGACTAGCAGGGCATGGTTCAATCTGTATGATAAAAGCACAGTATTAGCAGAGTATTACACATAAGGCCAGTGTACATACAAAACCCCATTACTCTGCTGGTGTACCATTGATCAGTATCGCCCATTATACACAGTATCTACAATGGATGTATTTAATTACGTAAAGAAATATATGAAATAAATAATGTTTCACATTTATATAGAGTTCTTTTGTTGAATATGAAACGTTACATTTTATTTGATAAATGTCAACAGATTTTGATTTTTTTCTCTCTCACACAGGAGAAACAGCTTTTGGAAATAATTGTACATAAAGACACCGGACTGAATGGACTTTCCATAATTTATTTTAGATGACTATATAAATAAAGACGGACATAACTTAATCAAAGCTATCTGTTTTGCCTCTTTATTTGGTAACTAATGAAGGATTATTAATCTGTGATGTTATGAAAGTTGTGCTAATTAGGGACATCCATTAGTCTGAGACCATGAGCTGAAGACCACAGAGGTTCATGAATATAGGTTACACAGAATGCTACAAGCTGGAGACAAACAGAAGAATAAAAAATAGTATGCACGTGAATAAAGGAATCCATGTAAATATTTGGGACCACAAAAGTGATGACACTGAGTAATCTCATTTGCATCTGTTGGTCCAGAATTCATATTTATTAATGACTTAGAGGTGGGACTGGAAATATTGTCTCCATTTTCGCTGATGACACGAAGTTGTGTAAGGTAATTAAATCAGATAATGATGTGCTTTCCCTCCAAAGGGATTTACATAAAATTGAGGAATGGGCATCTAAATTGCAGATGAGATTTAATACAAATAAATGTAAAGTTATGCATTTGGGAATGAAAAATAGCCATGTAATTTATAATCCTAATGGAGCAAACCTAGGGCTATCAGATATTGAAAGGGATTTGGGAGTGCTTGTGGATAACCACCTAGGTAACAGTGCTCAATGCCAAGCAGCAGCTGCAAAGGCAAAATATTAGCATGTATTAAGAAGGGTATAGAAGCAAGGGAAGCACATACTGTATAATGCTGCCACTATACAAATCCCTAGGATGCCCTCATTTGGAATATGGAGTACAATTTTGTGCACCACTTCATAAGAAGGACATTTTAGAGCTGGAAAAGGTCCAGAGGAGGGCAACAAAACTAATAAGGGGAATGGAGGGGCTAAGTTATGATGAAAGACTAACCAAATTAAAGTTATTTTCTCTAGAAAAAAGGTGTCTAAGAGGAGATATGATTACGTTATATAAATACATCCAGGGTTGGTATAAAGATTTGTAAAGGGAGCTTTTTGTGCCAAGAGGTTTTAAACTGACAAGAGGACATCGCTTGAGGTTAGAAGTAAAAAGATTCCACCTTAAAGAAAGAAAAGGGTTCTTCACAGTAAGGGTGGTTAATCTGTGGAATTCTCTACCAAAGGAGGTGGTGACAGCGGATTCGATAGATAACTTTAAAAGGGGACTGGATTTAGTTCTAATTAAAAAGGGAATTCAGGGTTATCCTGGATAATTAAAGAGAGAGTATTGATCCAGGGAGAAATCCGATCGCCAGTATCTGGGGTCAGGAAGATTTTTTTTTTTCCTTTGAGACGAATGGCTAAGTTTAACTTTTTTTTTTTTTCTGTTTGCCTTCCTCTATAGATTAATTAATAATAAAATAAAAATAAAAATAAAAATAAAAAAATGAATAATTGATTAATTATTAATTAACACCGAATTAATTAATAACTAATCAGCATATTGCAGATCAGAGGAGATCTTAAAAGGTTGAACTTGATGGACTGAAAGTCCTTTTCAACCTTAATTACTATTTAACTATGTAACTATGATACAGAGGGAAGAACCATTGGCAAGTGATCATACTGCAGTCAGGCTGCTTTAAAGAATGACCATCCCTTTGAATGCATGACTAACTAAACAGAGCCAGTATTCCAACACTTTTTCATTTAATATGTCAAACTACAAGAGGAAATGCACTTTTTTTATAACATTTTTATGATAAGCTTTAAGTTTTCTAGACATCAGATCAATAATATTACAAGCAAAAAAATAATGTAAAACAACCATGCAAAACATTTTGTAAAGTTTGAAAATCATGCTATTTTAAATGCATCATAAAAATGTGTTCATAGTATAATAGAGGTAAATTATTGTTTTTATTATTATCTTATATTTATAATGCGCCAACATATTCTGCTGTGCCATACATAGGACGAACCGAAGGTAAACACAAAATCAATACAAATTAAACCAATATAGACTTCTGACTTTGTGCTTATAATCTTGTATATAGAGCACATTTTCAAGTATCCTATATTATTAAAAACTCGCAAACTTACAATCTAAGCTTTATATTTTGAAGGAATGTTGACCTTGTTTCCTGCAACATAAAATATGTTGTTATGTCAAAGATTTGAGATGTAATGCAACTGGCAAGGTCACTCATTTCTTGCCTTCTCAGTCTCCACCCTTAATATTCCTCCTTACACTTGATAGCATATAGCAGTAATATACACTACATTATTTTGGTCTCCTTCACTCATCATATAAATTAAACCACATTTTTGTTATTGAAATTCTGAGACATTTATTTCAGCAGATAATGAAGGTTCAAGATGGTATGAACACTCTTTATAAATAATATTATTTTTTTTCATTATTATTATTATTATTTGTTGTAACGCGCCTACATATTGCTGCTGCCCTATATAGGGGTTAAGTACAAATCAAGACAGGCTTAACACATTGCAACATAATACAGTGCCTTGTTATTAAGCTTAAAATCTAACATACACAGTGCATTCCTTAATGCACCAACACAAGATTGAAAATAAGTGTCTGGGTGTGATATAGAAAGATAGATGCATTTTGCATATTAGGACTAGAGGTGATAAGCTTCTTTATACAGATGCATTTTTAGTGAGGTTTTAAAGGTTTTGAGGCAGGAGGATAGTCTAGTGGAGCGAGGCAAAGTGTTCCAAAGAATAGGGGCAACAAAAAAAAGTCCTTTAAGCAGGAATGAGAGGAGGATAGAAGACGGTCATTAGCAGAGTGAAGTGGGCTGTTGGGAGAGTATTTTGAGACAAGAGCAGAGATATAAGAGGGTGCATTATTGTTATGGGTTTTATATATTTGGGTCATGGGAAGTCAGTGGAGTGACTGACAGAGAGCTGCTGCAGACACTGAGTATGATAGATGGGTCTAGCAGACAAGTTCAATATGGATTGGAGTGCGGATAGATGGGTGATGGAGAGGACACCAAGGAGATAATGATAATAGCTGGGGCGAGATATTATAATAGAGTGAATTGGAGTTTTAGCTTTGTCTTGTGTAACGTATTTTGGAGATTTTTTTTACGTGAAAATGACAAGATTTTGCGATAGATTGCATGTGAGGAATGAAAGAGAGGGCAGAGTCCAATTAACCCCCAAGGCAACTGGCCTGGGAGGTGGGAGTGATTATGGCATTGTCAGCGGTGAGAGGTATGGGGGGAGTGGAAGCTGTGGAAGAGGGGGGCAAGACAAGGAGCTCAGTCTCTCCCTATGTCCTGTGTCTGTCTCTGTCTGTCTTGTCTCTCTCCTATCTCTCTCTCCATATGTCTACTGCCTCTTTCTCTCTCTCTCACTCTCTCTTGTCTCTCTCTCTCTCCCTATTGTCTCTCTCTCCCTTTGTCTACTGTCTGTCTGTTTCCTATCTCTCTCTTGTCCATCTCTATCTCTTGTCTCTATATCTCCCTTCTCTATCTCTCTCTTCTCTCACTCCTTCCCACCCTCTCCCTATATCCCTTCTCTCACTCCTTCCCACCCCCTCTCCCTTCTCACTCCTTCCCACCCTCTCTATCGCTTCCCACCCTCTTCCTTCTCTTACTCCTTCCAACCCTCTCCCTCTCTCTCTTCTCTCACTCCTCTTCTCTCACTCCTTCCAACCCTCTCTCCCATCTCTCTCTCCCTTTCATTATCTGACGCTCTCTCTCCCTTCCTACTCTCTCCCGCTTTCCCGCCTCCCACTCCTTCCCACTCTCTCCCTCTCTCTTCCCACCATATCCCTCTTCTCTTACTCCTTCCCACCCTCTCTCTATTTTCTCACTCCTTCACACCCTCTCCCGCTCTCCCTTCTCTCACTCCTTTCCACCCTCTTCCTGTCTCCCTTCTCTCACTCCTTTCCACCATCTCCCCTCTCCTTCTCCCTTCTCTCACTTCTTCACATGTTCTCCTTTACCTCACTCCTTCACACCCCCCATTTCATTCTCTCCCTCCCTCTACCTTTCCTCACTCCATCCCACCCTCTCCTGCCATCCTCTCCCTATCTCTCCCTTCCCTCACTCCTTCCCACCCTCTCCTGCCATCCTCTCCCTGTCTCTCCCTTCCCTCACCCCTTCCTATCCTCTCCCTCATGTGTCTCTCTCTCTCTAGCGCTTCCTCCCCCCCTCTGAGTACTCTGCGCAGAACACAACAGTTACTCAATTTCCTGTGAGTTAGCGCTAACTTTGCTATTACCTGCTGCTTGTAAAAAACTCTAACTTGTATGATTTTAGGAACTGGGGGTATCATGATCAGTATCCCCTACAGAATAATTTCAGCTCCTACACCTTTGCTAACATGTAAATCCTTTGCGTTTACATGTTCCCTGTAAGAAATCTAGATTAATCCTACTTGTTCTCTGTAAACTCTGCGAGTAATGAGCCAAAACCTAACGTGTAAATTGTATCAACTGTAGCTCCAGATGAACCGCTACTGAGAATGATTGGGTAATATTAGGGGTTATATCTCCCTTTATCTATGTCCCCCTCAACTCCAGTACATTAAATGAGCCCCTAAGACTCTACACACAGGAGACCCCATAGTCTCTATCCCTTATGGGGGTCCATATGGACCCCCATGGGCCCTTTAACTAGCCCCTATCAGGCAACTATTGACCCCCATTACTCATACTGAACCTTTGCTGTGGAGGTCCTAAGATACCCCTTGGGGTTTGTACCTACCACATATGCACCTAAAATGAACCCCATGATGATAAGGGTCTCTATGCCCCCCCCCCCCCCCAATACTACCACATGTTTGACTGCTCCTGAAGGGTTTTGCCTGTCTGTCTTGCTTTCAGATCTTTTTAAAAACATGAACAATTATTGTCCCTGTCTGATGCTCTGAATTGCCTTATCTTAACTATTCTTTCATTTTTTTTTTTTTTTGGTGCAACATGGTGACCCATTAGAGGGGTGCATAGGATTATTGTCCTGTTTGCTGCTCTGCAGAAACTGGAAAAGTTATAGGACTTGTCCAGTTTGTCAGTTACTGCTCCATAATTCAGGAAAGCAGAAGCCACCATTAGACACTCCATTTCTGTCGCTGGCAAAATGCTTAACAGATTGGGTCAAAAGTTGAAGAGCTAATCATGTTCTTCAGCAGCTCACATCACCTAATATATAGAGATCTTGTAGCAATAAAAGGGAAACTTGTACTCATATTTTCATACTTCTGTAAGTGTACTTATTTCATAAGAGTGATGGTTTTGTGTCTTTAAGGCCCCTATTCAATTGAGCAATTGTAAGTTAATGGAGCCAGTAAACCAATTTACTATTCAATTGTCATCTTTTAGCGAGCCAAAAACGATCTACGGGTGACAGGCTGAAAATCACTGCAGTTTGACAAAATTGTAACTTACAACACATCTAAGCCTTTGATCTTTCATGCCTGCAAAAATTACAATCGCTAAAATTGCAAATCTCTATTCAATTGCTACAATTCCGCAAGCTTGCAAATGTTTTCACACCCATATATGTCAAATGTAGAAGAAAATCCTACGTGTACCAGATAGGAGCACTATAAATGCAAATAATAAATAATATTGCACTTTAGAAGACTGGGAAATCGATGAAAGACATTATAATTAATTGCACAACAGTCTCGAATTTGCAAATCTACAATAGAATTTTTTTTTTATGTTTCATTTCTGTGTCATATCAATCTTGGGAATCAATGAGTTAATACATATCAGGCCATCCCCATGGACTGAAACAGTATCACCATTCATTTTTTATATTTTGTACTTTGCCAAATTGAGTCTGATCGCATATGGGATCTCTAAACACTAACTGATTGACATGTAACCTCCATGTTTTACTGACTTAATGATGTCTCATTTACTTGGTTGATTCTAAATCTGTCGTTACGGCCTTGCTTAATTGATCATGATTACGATCTGAAATGCTACATACGATTGCATGGTTTACAGTTTTGTCTTTTGGCCCGTAAATTGAGTGTTTGTTCAACTGAATAGCTCTGTAATTGTAGCACATTTCAAATCCACAGACATACAGTGCCTTGCAAAAGAATTCCCCCCCTTGACTTTTTACCTATTTTGTTACATTACAAGTTCAATGTTTTGTTAATGTCAATTTTATGTGATGGATCAGAACACAATAGTCTAAGTTGGTGAAGTGAAATTAGAAAAATATATACATAAAACTAATTCTTGGAAATAGAAAACAGAAAATTGGCATGTGTGTATGTATTCACCCCCTTTGTTATGAAGCCCATAAAAAGCTCTGGTGCAACCAATTACCTTCAGAAGTCACACAGTTAGTGAAATTATGTCCACCTGTGTGTAATCTTAGTGTCACTTGATCTGTCATTACATATACACATCTTTTTTGAAAGGCCTCAAAGGATGCAACACCTAAGCAAGAGGCACCACTAACCAAACACTGACATGAAGACCAAGGAACTCTCCAAACAAGTAAGGGACAATGTTGTTGAGAAGTACAAGTCAGGGGTCATATGTATTTGTTCTATAATTTAATGTTCAGCCCCCTCCCCTGACAACGCAGTGTTATGTGGTGTAACGTACGTCGGGAAGGAAAGAAGAGTGTCTTGCTAGAACTCTAAATGGAGGTAGTATCTGTTGTGGCAGCTCGAAGCTGCCCAATCTCATTGAAAATTATAAGAATAAGTATATAAAAGAAAAATAAATGTCTGGCCTACGGCAAATTGCTGGTTGACTCACATTTAATATGCAACATCTGATGTGGAAACTGAAAGCAGCCCAGTTGTAATCAAATAACAACTTTAAAAAGGAAAATATGTTTTTGCAGCAGCAAAAAGAAGGCATGAAAAATGTTATACTCTGTGATACTACCATTATTAAAGAGTTGTGATCAGACAGTGTCAATGCCACCGTTTCCAGTTAAGTGTAGAATATGAAGAAGTAGGTGATTGACAATGCCAAAAGCAAAAGAAGGATGAAAGAATAGTGGCCCTTAGATTTGACAGTGATTAGGTCATTGGTCATCTTTGTTGATGTGATTTTAAGTGTGTATAAATTTATGAATTGGGCAATTGAATTGATCCCACAGTTAGGGCAATAGGTACCCACAGTAAATAATATTATATTTAATAATTTCAATCATTCATTCATAAAACATTTACCTATTATCGAGTGTTCTTCAAAAAGCATGTTGTTATTTCTATCCTTTATTTATAAAGCACCAACAAATTATGTAGCCATATTGTACGTATAATTATAGAGGTCCTTTAAAGCACGGATCCCCAACCCCCAGACTCTGTTCAGCCGGGATGTGTGCTGCAAAGCCGGGCTGGGGTAAAAGCTGTGACAGGTCAGATTAGCTTGGCCTCCCCATGCGGAGACTGTGGAGGAAGGAGGAGGAGGAGCGCACGAAGGAACCTGTCACAACCTACAATGATGATGGAGTATAGAGGATCCTAGTCCTCTTATCTCCTGTAGGTTTTAGACCTAAGATTTGGGTGACTCAGACCAATGGACCTTCTTTGCGGATGCAAGAGCATATGTCCCAGCCTAAGGTAGTGTGCGCTGGGAACCCTGGAAGGAAGTCAGAACGATCTCCTCAACCAGCATATGCTCCTGGGTAAATAATACACCTGCACGCAAAGTCTTGATGAAAATTATGAACCACTTTATTTGGAAAACAACATCTTTTAAACAGGCATACATAATTACCAGGAAGGGGCTACCTTTAGTCAGCCCCTAACTGCCTCTGGCCAATCAGGCAGGGTCCCTACGTGGGAACCATAAGACTCCTCCCCAGGTCCACCCACTAGGCGGGGCCAACTAATCCATTTGGGTTCTGAATCTCCAGGGGAAAGCACCTTGGTTCTCCTGTGCCCATGCTATGAAGGCTGAGAAGCCTTCAGGCCATCCCATTGTTTCTGGGTGCCTGCCTGTCTGCTCTCCAGCTGTGAGCTTCCCATTGTTAGTTCTCTGCTGGACACTTAGCTAATGGGATTAACAGGCCTTTGGGAACAAAGGAGGTTTTGGCTGTATTCAATGGGCTTCCCCTCTACAATATAATAACATACTAATATAATAACATACATTCATATTTACAAATACAACACACAATGTTTCACACACATACAACCAACACATCCCACCAGCTCCTTCACATGACACCCATTACAATGAGCCTAAACATGGAAGGGATGGGAATATGCTAAGGGATAAACTTATAATACTTTATCCCCTAGACCACAACATAACAATATATCCATAACAAGTGGGCCCCAAATCTTTTCTTCCACAGCAGGAGCCATGCACTTTGTCCAAACCCAGTATGGCCACTGGCTGATTCATGACAGAACCTATTTAGGAAAGACTGGGGAAATAGTTAAAGAGGAGGAGGGATTTGTCTGTATGTTAAGCCTGAATTTAAGCCTATAGTCAGAGAAGATATTTATGATGGAACTAGCAGTAATGTTGAATATTTGTGGGTAGAGTTAAATAGCGGAGCAGCAAATTCCAAAAAATTTTGGTTGGATAATGCTAAAAACCCACCAAATATAATTGAAAGTGAGGAACTGCAATTATTGTTACACAATAGAAATGCAGCTAAGCATGGGCAAGTTTTAATAATGAGAGACTTTAACTACCCTGAAATAAACCGGATAAATGAGACCAGCAGTTCATCTAAGGGGAGCAAGTTCGTGAGCACACTCAGGGATCATTATCTGGGCCAGGTTATACAAGAACCTACTAGAAATGAGGCTATCTTGGATTTAGTCATCACAAATAATTTTGATATAGTATCAAATGTTGAAATAAGGCAACCTTTAGGAAACAGTGATCCCAACATTTGAGATTGAATAAAAAAAATAAAACTGTAAATGGCCAACAAAAACTCTTAATTTTAAAAGTGCAGATATTAACGGCCTAAGGGCAGCAATACAAAGTATAGACTGGGACAGAGAATTGATAGGTAAAAATACTGAACATAAATGGACAATGTTCAAATCCTTACTAAATATACATACACATCGGCATATGCCATGTGGAAATAAAAGTAGAAGGAGTAAAAACAACACATGTGGCTTAACAATGATTTAAAGACAAAGATGACAAGTAAAAAACAGGCATTTAAATTATACAAGATGGCACAGAGACTACTTTACATGAGTACAAGGCATACAAAAGGGCTATTAGACTGGTTGAAATAGAAAATGAAAAGTTAGTTGCAAAGAAGAGTAAGACTAACCCTAAAACATTTTTTAAATATATTAATGGGAAGAAGGTGAGGAAGGAAGCTATAGGAACATTACAATGTGACACAGGCCATCTGATAATTAGTTACCAGGAAAAGGTACATGAGCTAAATAGGTTCTTTTCTTTGTATACACAAGGTGAGGTACCAGTGGTGGGGACACTGCAACATAATGGAGCTATACTACCTTTGCCAAATTATTGGTTAACACAGGTAGAAATTCTAAAGAGGTTAGAAAAAACAAATGTTAATAAAGCCCCAGGTCCTGATGGAATACATCCATGTGTACTGAGCTAACTGGGCTCTGTAATAGCCAAACCATTATATCTAATTTTTCAAGATTCAATTAGCACCGGGTCTCTACCAGATGACTGGCTACAAGCAGAGGTGATATCTATATTAAGAAGGGAGCAAGAACAAATCCAGGAAATTATAGACCTGTAAGTCTCACTTCTGTAGTGGGAAAGCTTTTAGAAGGGTTAATAATGGATAGTATACAAGAATATGTCTTTTTAAACAAGATTATACGTAGGAATAAACACAGAATTTTGAGTGATAGGTCATGTCAAACAAACCTAATTAGTTTCAATGAGGAGGTTAGTAGGAACCTGGATCAAGGAAACTCATTGTATGTAGTCTATTTGGATTTTGCAAAGGCTTTGGATACAGTGCCACATGGGAGACTATTAAGCAAACTAAGGGATACAGGAATTGCAGTAAATATTTGCTCATGGATTGCCAGCTGGCAAAAAGACAGGAAGCAAAGGGTTGTTTTAAAAGGAACATACTCAGATTGGACTTATGTGGTAAGTGGGGTTCCTCTGGGTTCAGTATTAGTTCCTCTCCTTTTTAACATATTTATTAATGACTTAGAAGTAGGATTGGAAAGTATTGTCTCCATTTTGACAAGGTTGTGCAAGATCATTAAATCAGATAATGATGTACTTTCCCTCCAAATGGATTTGCATAAATTAGAAAATGGGCGACTAAATGGCAAATCAGATTTAATACAAATAAATGTGAAGTTATGTATTTGGGAAGGAAAAATAGCCATGCAATTTATTATCTTAATGGAGCAATTCTCGGGATATCAGATATAGAAAGGGATTTGGGAGTACTTGTGGACAACCACCTAGGTAACAGTGCTCAATGCCAAGCAGCATCTGCAAAGGCAAGTAAAATATTAGCATGTATTAAGAAGGGTATAGAAGCAAGGGAAGCAAATATAATTCTGCCACTATATACTGTAAATCCCTAGTACCCCCTCATTTAGAATATGACTAAATGGCAAATCAGATTTAATACAAATAAATGTGAAGTTATGTATTTGGGAAGGAAAAATAGCCATGCAATTTATTATCTTAATGGAGCAATTCTCGGGATATCAGATATAGAAAGGGATTTGGGAGTACTTGTGGACAACCACCTAGGTAACAGTGCTCAATGCCAAGCAGCATCTGCAAAGGCAAGTAAAATATTAGCATGTATTAAGAAGGGTATAGAAGCAAGGGAAGCAAATATAATTCTGCCACTATACAAATCCCTGGTACGCCCTCATTTAGAATACGGAGTACAATTTTGGGCACCACTTCAAAAAAGGACATGTTAGAGCTGGAAAAGACACAGAGAAGGACTATAAAACTAATAAGGGGAATGGAGGGGCTAAGTTATGAAGAAAGACTAACCAAATGTAGCTTATTTCCTCTAGAAAAAAGACGTCTACGAGGGGATATGATTACCTGATATAAATTTATCCAGGGTCAATACAAGTCTTTGTCATGTGAACTTTTTGTTCCAAGAGGTTTTCAACTGACAAGAGGACATCCTTTGAGATTAGAAGTAAAAAGATTTCACCTTATAGAAAGAAAAGGGTTCTTCATAGTAAGGGTGGTTAATCTGTGGAATTCTCTACCAAAGGAGATGGTAACAGCAGATTTGATAGATAACTTTAAAAAGGGATTTGATATATTTTTAAATAAAAAGGGTATTCAGGGTTATCCTGGATAATTAGAGATGGAGTATTGTTTCAGGGAGGAGTCCGATCACCAGTATCTGGGTCAGAAAGGAACTTTTTTATATTTTTTCCCTTTTTTAGACAATTGGCAAAGTTTCACTGTTTTTTTTTTTCTGTTTGCCTTCCTATGGATCAATTAACAATTATTCTGCATATTGCAGATCAGATGAGATCTAAAAAGGTTGAACTTGATGGACTAAAAGTCTCTTTTCAACCTCAATTACTATGTAACTATTTAACTAAATGAAGAATAATCAGCCTTAAGACAAAATCAGTTATGTGGAGAAAGATAAAACACAAGAAAGTTGAAAAAAAGGAGGTGCTCATCTTAGAACGAACAATACCTAAGTAGGTTTGTTCTATAGGTCTGGTTACCTACTAAGAGAGCAACCTCTTTTAGCTCACAGTGGCCAAAACGTACTGCTGCTTCTCCAGTTCAGGTCATAATTGCCTGGTATTTCAGGGCTGAATCACTCTTTTGAGTGGGATCAGACTGATATACTACAGGAAATGTCTCCACGTGAAGTGAACAAGATCTATAGAGCAAACCTACTTTTGTATTGTTCGTTCTAAGATGTTTTGTATGATTTAGCATCCATGCTAATGGTGTATGTTGTAGGTTGTACAGATTTTTGGAAAAGCCGTATTTGTTTTGTGGTATTTTTCGTCTTTAGGCGTCATGTAGCCTCAATTTAGTTTTTTTCGTCTGCCATTTTTTCTCTCGCTTTGGGGATTTTCAAGTGTCTAAACTTTGTAAATTTGAGTGAAATCTATGTTACAGAGGGGTGTCCCCCCTTGCTGTGGGTAAGTTTTTTATAAAATTTTTGTGTGTATTTTTGTGCTTTTTAACGTTTGATGCTGTGAACGGGTTTTCCGTTAAGGTTTTTTCTAAGTCCCGCGGGTCGTATTTTTTTTTGGTGTAAATCCGTAGTTAGTCATTTTGTGTTTATTGTTTTTTCTGTGGTTGTCTGTAACCAGTTGTGAGGCGCCATAGAGCCTCCACCTCCCCAAATGCGGCCCCTCGCTTTGCGAGGGGCCGCATTTGTGGCTCATTGCAGCCGACGTGGCAGCCTCTACCTACCGATTCGCGAGGGTCCGCATTTGCGGTCAGAAAGTCGTAGGGGGTCGTAGGAATGAGCACCTACAGCGCTCATCTCCACCAGTACAAGGAGAGCCTTGCGAGCCCGCAAGCGTTAGCAACAACCCGCATTGCTGACAACTATATATGTGATATATATACTAAAAAAATATTACATCTGTGTTCACATTTGAACGTCTAAAACAAGTTTAAAAACCTACTTCCAGATCAGAATTCTGAGAAAAACAGTTATTACACTGCATTCTGGGAAGCTGAGCTGGGACATGCAAATGTGCCCACAAATGCCTCGCTATTCAATCCATAGCCATTATCAAACATGGCTTTCTTTAAACTTATGCATGCTGTATTACACAGCTTTAATGTAAAGCCAAGGTTGGATTATATATATATATATATATATATATATATATATATATATATTATATATATATCTCACATATACACACACATATATACACACAGTTACACGTATATATATATACAGTGCCTTGCAAAAGTATTCATCCCCCATGATTTTTTACTTATTTTGTTACATCACAGCCTTCAGTTTAATGTTTTGTTAATCTTAATTGTATGTGAAGGATCAGAACACAATAGTCTAAGTTGGTGAAGTGAAATGAGAAAAATATATACATAAAACAATTTTTTAGAAATAGAAAACACTATTTTGATGGCCATCAAATAAAGCGATATGTCTGGCGCAAACCCAACAAATCACATCACCCAAAGAACACCATCCCCACAGTGAAACATGGTGGTGGCAGCATCATGCTGTGGGGATGTTTGTCAGAAGCCGGGAATGGGAAACTGGTCAGAGTTGAGGGAAAGATGGATTGTGCTAAATACAGGGATATTCTTGAGCAAAACCTGTACCACTCTGTGCGTGATTTGAGTCTAGGACGGAGGTTCACCTTCCAGCAGGACAATGACCCCAAACACACTGCTAAAGCAACACTTGAGCGGTTTAAGGGGAAACATGTAAATGTGTTGGAATGGCCTAGTCAAAGCCCAGACATTAATTCAATAGAAAATCTGTGGTCAGACTTAAAGATTGCTGTTCACAAGCGCAAACCATCCAACGTGAAGGAGCTAGAGCAGTTTTGCAAGGAGGAATGGGCAAATATCCCAGTGGTAAGATGTGGCAAGCTCATAGAGACTTATCCAAAGCGACTTGGAGCTGTGATTGCCACAAAAGGTGGCTCTACAAAGTATTGACTTTAAGGGGGTGAATAGTTATGCACATTGACTTTTTCTGTTATTGTGTCCTATTTGTTGTTTGCTTCACAATAAAAAAAAAACATCTTCAAAGTTGTGGGCATGTTCTGTAAATTAAATGATGCAAATCCTCAAACAATCCATGTTAATTCCAGGTTGTGAGGTAACAAAACACGAAAAATGCCAAGGGGGTGAATACTTTTGCAAGGCACTGTATATATAGACACACACACACAAATATATATATATATATATATATATATATATATATATATACACACACAGATATATATACACACACAGACACACATATATAAACAATAAATAATGAGGAGAAGCTAATATATAGAAACATATATTTTTGTTTTATTTGTGTTCAAATACTTTGTTTTAATGTTTTTATGATTGTTCCTTACTTACTTTAGAGATAATCCCTCCAGTAAGAGGAGACAGGAAAATGGCTGTCAAGCAAGGCAGATCAGCCTCTATCCATGATGTCACTGTGGTGCTGAGCACACCCCCCTGTCATTCTAATTCATTCTCATAGAGTTTAATGGAGACACACCCATGCAACCTGGTTGGTTGAAGTAGTTTAGGAGGAGGAACAGAACTCTGTCTTAGCTATGAGAATGTCTTTAAATTGTAAACAACCAGAAAATCATACAGTACTTTAGAACTGATTTCTCAATGAAAAACAGACATATTTCAAAAATGTAAAAAAAAAAAGTTTTTGTTGTTTTATACTACAAGGGTCTGTAAATGTGAGTGCAAAACCTATTGTTTTATTGAATTATTTAATAAACACCCATCAAACTACACTATAAGGGTCTTATTTTCACTACTCTATTCCTACACCATTCCTTCTTTTTCACATGGAGTACACAAGTGTACAGTCTTCCTGTTGAAAAAGCTGAATGGTTCCTGCACTATTTTCATTGGTTGGATTCTCGATCCCTGGAATCCATCTGTTGATTGGACTGTGGCCTTACTAGATCACCAGCTGTTCTTTGACCTTCCACTAAGGACTGCTCTGATTTTTGATTGTATCCTTCAAGACTTGGAGTTGTCTATTGAGAATATTGTTACATGACACTACGGACAGTGAGTACTATCTACCAGTTCTGAGGATCGGCTTTTATATTGGGACTACTGTATTTGCCCTACGGTTTATTTATACTGTCACTGTATTTGTCTTGAATATAGAAAAAATTTGTATGATCTTTGGCAACATATATTGGTACTGATATATTGGTTAATATTAGTGCTACTACTAGCAGTACAGTTTTTGGGTCACATATTCCATTTAGGAAGAGTGACTACTACTATTTTCTTCCATTCGTTTGATAATAAACTTGAAAAAAAATTGTAAGAAATATGTATATTTTATATAATTTTGTCTCCAAGTTCTGTATATTAAACTGTTCATTTATTTGCATTCCACTTTCCCTAGTTCCTGCATGGTGAGTGATGTCATAAAGCGTTGTCAGGTGAACATCCCTAGTTCCTGCATGGTGAGTGATGTCATAAAGCGTTGTCAGGTGAACATCCCTAGTTCCTGCATGGTGAGTGATGTCATAAAGCGTTGTCAGGTGAACATCCCTAGTTCCTGCATGGTGAGTGATGTCATAAAGCTCTGTCAGGTGAACATCCCTAGTTCCTGCATGGTGAGTGATGTCATAAGGCGTTGTCAGGTGAACATCCCTAGTTCCTGCATGGTGAGTGATGTCATAAAGCTCTGTCAGGTGAACATCCCTAGTTCCTGCATGGTGAGTGATGTCATAAAGCTCTGTCAGGTGAACATCCCTAGTTCCTGCATGGTGAGTGATGTCATAAAGCGTTGTCAGGTGAACATCCCTAGTTCCTGCATGGTGAGTGATGTCATAAAGCTCTGTCAGGTGAACATCCCTAGTTCCTGCATGGTGAGTGATGTCATAAAGCTCTGTCAGGTGTACATTACTATTTAAATATAAACCGTCTTGATAGTTTACCACATTATTCAGTGACTAGAAGGAGTAAGGCCAGATACTTGTGATTTGTATTCCCTGAGACTTTGTCATTTTATTCTCTATATTTATATTATTACTTATAATATACATTTAGATTTATTTATTTTCAATAGCTAGAGACAGACAGATATTTAATAGAGACTGACAAATATATAGATAGATAGACAGATATATAGACAGACTGACAGATACATAGATAGCAGACATATATAGATAGAAGGACAGACATATACATAGTTACGTACAGACCTATACTGATACCTGAAATGGGAAACTCATTAAGGAAGAACGTGACCTCCCTGTTAGAATATAAAGGACTGAGAAGGGGAATCGATACATTTAAGCGCCTGTACAAGGCAGGTTCAGATCCACCAATTATAACCAGCAGGTAAGAGACTTTATATAAACACACAATCAGTACCAGTCCTTAAAGTGACACCGCAGAGGTTCCACATGTTATAAGTTAAAACTATAGATAGTAACAAGTATTTTATTAGCTGAATAGAAATTTTGAACACATTTTCCTACAGTAAAATACGCCTGAAGTTTGCCATTTTGTTTGTCAGCCTTTCTAATCTACCCACACATAAGAGATGAAAAAGAAGAGTTTATTACATTTAATAAGCCCTGAAGATACCAGACCCAGATTACTGTACAGAATGAAGGGGCTGACCAATAAGTGACCTCCCCCCCACCAATTCTAAACAGTTACTCCAAAACATGTTTATGACCCAGCACAATTTCATATCTTCAATCCAACAATAACCCATTTCAATAGAGATAAACTTAAATACATAAAAAGAGGTCTCAGATTATTATAGTTTCTGTCACTATACTTATCCTCTTCATAAAACCCCCATTATAAGAGTTAATTAATCTCCAAGATAAGGAAAGTTAGATAGATTATGTCTTTTATATATCATTTATATTTATGATACTCTTATTTACACTCATTTAGCTATCACTTCCACTCTAGGTTTTTAATGACAACCAGATGCAAATTGTATTTGTTTATATGTGTGCAATTTATTTCTGTAATAACCGGGGTATTTGCTGTGTAAACCAGTGTATTGAGGTAACAGGAACTAAATGTTTAAATTAGACAGAAATCTTATTTATTATTAAACGTACATTCAAATATCAACTTTTAAAGTTGCCATTGAGCTATTTATGTCTACTCTTTATGAGGTCATCATATGGTGTGAGCAACTCTGACTGGGAGGCAGTTCTAACAGTCTTATCAAATTGCAATTCGGCAAATTTTAAAGGGCTCTATATAAGCACAGAGCATATTTTTTGACCGAAGTTTTTAGTCAGGGAACTTCTATTCAAAAGCAAGGTCTTCACAAACTAAATATATGCTATGTGCTTATATAGAGCCCTTTAGAATTTACCGAATTGCAATTTAATAAGGCTGTAAATGTTCAGGCACAAGCTTATTTATGAGTAGGAGCACATGTTCTTCCCTGGCTGATGTTACATTGGTTTATTTGGCACGAACATAAGGTTGACCATTCAGGACAGAGTTGCTCCCACCCCTTAATGTTCTCCTAATAGGTGAAAAATGGAAGCCCGACTGGAAGTTTGCAAGTTAATGTTTAAAAATAAATTATTAAATACAGATTTCATTAAAGGGCCACTTAATTAAGCACAGTTTGGACAACAGAATTTTTGAAATACTTGCATTTATTACAGATAAATGAATATATGAAATCTCTGTTTACATGAGTCACTGGCAGTGCCCCCAAAGAGACCCACAGCAACAGCTACATGTAGAGAGCAAAAGCAGAAAGAGAGTTAACCCTTTACTAATTCATCTGTGCAGAGAAATAACTGCTGGAATCAACTAAGTACAACAGTTGTGGGTTAACATCTCCTGCTGCATTCCTGAAGATCAGGGAGAAACTATAAATCTTTGTGTTCACAGAGGCTTCACCACTAGGTGTGGGCATATGTTATTATTCATGGAACAGGAGTGTGTATGTAAATAGACCTAAGACTTTAGTCTTTTAGCTGTTATTAGTGTAGTTAAAAAAAACAATAATTTTAACATACAATCTTGTGCACTTTCACACCATGAAGAGCACTTACAGGGAGATAAATGGCCCTTTAATGACTAATGCCTAATTAAACCAGTTAACTTCCATTGTTACGTCAGTACAGGTTGCCTAGTCTACCAGGAAAACCTTGTCACGTCTTTAATATATATAATTACTTGGAAAAGTTATTATATTCATGCAATATTTGACTCTATTTTTCCATCTAGATGCAAGCGGTCAGACTTATGTAAGAAGCCAACAACACACTTTATAATTAAAAAGCCGAACCCCTGTGACAAGATGGTTATAATGAACGTGCTGAGAGATTGGGAACTAGAGAGACCCCTGAGAGCAAAGAAAGCTGTAATAAGAGATGTAAGGTAATACTACTGATAACATAACCACATGGAGTGCATTCACGTCTCACTGAAAATGAGCAAAGCAGAGGATCTAAATGTGGTATAATGTAAGACTATGTGCAATAACAAACACATTATCATTTTAATGTTATTTTTTTTATTTAATTTTGAAATATATAGCGGTCAGACAGCCACAAACAAATATTAATATCTCTTTGTAATGAGCAATCATTACCAATAAGTATTTACTTACTTTGGTTCTGAATCAATTGTTTTAGTGTTACACAAAAGTCAGGGCATGCTCCCTGGAATGAAGTAAGACTCCTAACAAACTAGATATTCTCTAGAGTCTAGACCCTATTTTGGACTGGATGGTAGAGGAATATTAATGTAAATGTGAATGTAAAACATAATATTTTTTATTACATTCACTTAATAGAAAAACATGTGAACTAAAATAGAGTATTACTGAAAAAGGGTTTTCTCTCCTGTTGAAGATGTAGAAGATTTCACTGCATGATGAAAATAGTATGTGTTTGACAACTTTGAGTCTGACTAAGAGAATAATTAACCAGGGAACAAGACATATAGCTAATTAGCAAAAATATATAAATGTTGATGCTTTGTTGGGCCCTGGGGTCCACCATGATACTGTGGGGGAAGCACCCTGCTTCTGGCCTTGTGAGGGGAATAGATGTGGTGTCAATTTCAATCACATCCAATTATCTAACAAATAAATCTGATAAAAACACACTATCATGATCCATCGATTGGGAAGTGATGAAACAGAGGCAAAATGGATCCTTTTATTAATAAACACATTCTTTAAAAAAATCAGTTTATTTTCTACAAATGTATTAATATCCATGGCTTACACCGCTGCTAATACTGTTAGTTTGTACATACTTCACAATGTATTTGTTGTTAAACATCAGCAATTTGAAGATTTGAAAGCCATGGTAGAACCTGATGATATAAAAGAGTGTAAAACTAATTAGCCATATCAAAACTGACACTAAATATTAATCCTGCCTGTATCCTGGGAACAATATTAACAGCAAATAACTAAAAAGTTGTTACTCTCCATCTTTATTTTATCTAATTTTAGAATTATGCAAAAAAACTTGCTAGAAAATTAAAAGATACCGTATCAATATTTATTAAACGTCTTCAGTAATAAGAGGCACACAGGAAATTGAAAAAATGACCAATCTTGACTAGACCTTGTTCTTTATTTAGCTTAGTAAAATTATTAGGAACCTTTTCTTGCAAAAAAAGTGAACAGGCTATTATTGCATGCCTGGGTGTGAGCACGCCTAGTGTTTTTCTGTGCCAACAGTATGGTAGACAATGAACCAAATGCCTCAGGGGCTAATCAACTAACTAGGGCAATAATATCTCATTAACCAAAGATTACAATGTTGTTTTGTGGGTGGACAGTTATTATTGCAAACTTCCCTGTTATTTACTATAGGAAAATGTGATTTATAATGGATAAAATACATGTTAATAGCATTAATATTTAATATGTAAGGGCCTATTCTTTTCTAAATACTTCCTAATTATACTATTATTATATTTCAGAGACCAGATGCCAAGAATAATATTATGCAGAAACTTTTCACAAATTAAAGCTCCGCAGGCGATCATATCACCACCGATTCACGAATCCCTGTATGTAAAGTAGATTTTAAAAACATATTTACTAAAATAAAGTATTTATTAAAAATATTTTAACAGGAGAAGTACTTAGAGCACAGCTGGGTATGAAATGCTAGGTTTAAACAGATATAGTGGACTGGGTATTGTTGAAGAGGGGCATGTTCTCCCACTCCAGAGAACAGGCTGTGGGCCACATGGGATGTGCTTGAGGGCCATGTGTGGCCCCTGGGCCTCCTGTTGCCCACCATGGCTCTATACACTAACATGATATATTCTATGGTGATAATGTACTAGCAATAAGCAGAAACTGTCTGGCTCTAAATAATTATAATGAAGGAGCGGAGTGTGGGAACACAAGGGATGCTGCAAGGTTCATGTGAATAATGTTTTATACATATCTTATACATGAGTGTTGTGTGTCATCTCCCACTTTATCCGTCTAACACAAGTATCTGTGCTATTCTCACAGTCTTGGCTGTATAAGAAGAATACCGATTGCCAGGAGAATGAGACAGTACCACCCATACCTTGAGAAATGCCGCTATACAGGTACGGTATATAAGTACTCTCTGACTCTCTCTATACACAGAACCAACAAACATATAAACTTCATTATTGAATAGACAGGAGCAATAAATGACACCAATTCATTATATTTTATTAAATGTTATCATAGATACAGAACATGTAGGTCAAATTAAACTGCCCGTTATCATGTCCACCTAAAAACCTCAGTCTTATATGGAAATCTGTCATTGTACGTCCTCCTTCTAGATATGATCAATGTTATATGTGATGGTAAATTCACTAAAGAGCTAAGTAACGGGAGTGTGAGTCTCATCACTGCAGAGAGTGTCAGTCTGTCTCTAAGATTTCCTGATTGTAATGAGGTCACTGCAGTGAGACTCACAAGCTCTTCACTAGAAAGGTGTCTGATATAACTAGAATTGTTTCTACATATACCTTTGCTGTATAATGCACATCACCGGTGTAATGTAAACTCCTTATGCTTTTATATATCTATAAGCCCCTGTTATTTATATCATAACAGAGGATAAATTTGAACATGACATAAGTAACTTGGGGTTTATATTAAAATCATGGGGTGCAATGACATATTTAGGATAAAGCTGCTCTAGGCCCATCCAAGTTCTTGTACCCACTTCCTCTGAAATAACCGTCCAACATTATCAACATTTTCATATATACAGACTAAGGTACAGACTAAGGTAGGCTAACAAGCAAAGGGCAGACTAGCAGGGCATGGTTCAATCTGTATGATAAAAGCACAGTATTAGCAGAGTATTACACATAAGGCCAGTGTACATACAAAACCCCATTACTCTGCTGGTGTACCATTGATCAGTATCGCCCATTATACACAGTATCTACAATGGATGTATTTAATTACGTAAAGAAATATATGAAATAAATAATGTTTCACATTTATATAGAGTTCTTTTGTTGAATATGAAACGTTACATTTTATTTGATAAATGTCAACAGATTTTGATTTTCTTTCTCTCTCACACAGGAGAAACAGCTTTTGGAAATAATTGTACATAAAGACACCGGACTGAATGGACTTTCCATAATTTATTTTAGATGACTATATAAATAAAGACGGACATAACTTAATCAAAGCTATCTGATTTGCCTCTTTATTTGGTAACTAATGAAGGATTATTAATCTGTGATATTATGAAAGTTGTGCTAATTAGGGACATCCATTAGTCTGAGACCATGAGCTGAAGACCACAGAGGTTCATGAATATAGGTTACACAGAATGCTACAAGCTGGAGACAAACAGAAGAATAAAAAATAGTATGCACGTGAATAACGGAATCCATGTAAATATTTGGGACCACAAAAGTGACGACACTGAGTAATCTCATTTACATCTGTTGGTCCAGAATTCATATTTATTAATGACTTAGAGGTGGGACTGGAAATATTGTCTCCATTTTCGCTGATGACACGAAGTTGTGTAAGGTAATTAAATCAGATAATGATGTGCTTTCCCTCCAAAGGGATTTACATAAAATTGAGGAATGGGCATCTAAATTGCAGATGAGATTTAATACAAATAAATGTAAAGTTATGCATTTGGGAAGGAAAAATAGCCATGCAATTTATAATCCTAATGGAGCAAACCTAGGGCTATCAGATATTGAAAGGGATTTGGGAATGCTTGTGGATAACCACCTAGGTAACAGTGCTCAATGCCAAGCAGCAGCTGCAAAGGCGAAATATTAGCATGTATTAAGAAGGGTATAGAAGCAAGGGAAGCACATACTGTATAATGCTGCCACTATACAAATCCCTAGGATGCCCTCATTTGGAATATGGAGTACAATTTTGTGCACCACTTCATAAGAAGGACATTTTAGAGCTGGAAAAGGTCCAGAGGAGGGCAACAAAACTAATACGGGGAATGGAGGGGCTAAGTTATGAAGAAAGACTAACCAAATTAAAGTTATTTTCTCTAGAAAAAAGGCGTCTAAGAGGAGATATGATTACGTTATATAAATACATCCAGGGTTGGTATAAAGATTTGTAAAGGGAGCTTTTTGTGCCAAGAGGTTTTAAACTGACAAGAGGACATCGCTTGAGGTTAGAAGTAAAAAGATTCCACCTTAAAGAAAGAAAAGGGTTCTTCACAGTAAGGGTGGTTAATCTGTGGAATTCTCTACCAAAGGAGGTGGTGACAGCGGATTCGATAAATAACTTTAAAAGGGGACTGGATTTAGTTCTAATTAAAAAGGGAATTCAGGGTTATCCTGGATAATTAAAGAGAGAGTATTGATCCAGGGAGAAATGGGATCGCCAGTATTTTTTCCCTTTAAGACGATTGGCTAAGTTTCACTTGTTTTTTTTTTTTCTGTTTGCCTTCCTCTAGATTAATTAATAATTAAAAAAACTAAAAATTAAAAAATAAATAATTAAATAATTGATTAATTATTATTAACATCAAATTAATTAACATCAAATTAATTAATAATGCTTAGTGAGGGTATTGGTGTATTGTACAGTCATACATTATAGGGAAAAGTCCAGTACTGCAATAATATTATAATTGGATATTCCACTACTTAAACTATGGAGCTAGGGTTTGTACTATCTAATTCCACATTTTGTATTAACTCATAGATTATAGATTGATGTCGATAGTATTAATAAAACTTGGCAGTATAGATGGTTGGTCTATATAATTATAAAACGCCTAAGCTCCAAAACTACCCACGTGTTGCCTATGCGTCTGCGTGTGACGTCATAGAGCGACGTCGCGGCGTAGTACGTGCAACCCATCATAGAGCCACCTATCTTTCCTATTTTGTATCTCAAATATATATATATATATATATATTTATTTATATAATAACTAAGTCAGGCATATATGGTTATGATCCAATATTTATTGAGTATGATATTACCTGTGAGTGTGGTATCCTGGAATTTAAGGGGGGGGCAGTTGTTATGATTAATCCTACTTGTGCTCTGTAAACTCTGCGAGTAATGAGCCAAAACCTAACGTGTAAATTGTATCAACTGTAGCTCCAGATGAACCGCTACTGAGAATGATTGGGTAATATGCGGGGTTATATCTCCCTTTATCTATAGGACTATATAGTTACTGCTCCGTATTCCAGGAAAGCAGAAGCCACCATTAGACACTCCATTTCTGTCGCTAACAATATGCTTACCAGATTGGGTGAAAAGTTGAAGAGCTAATCATGTACTTCAGCAGCTCACATCACCTAATATAGAGATCTTGTAGCAATAAAGGGCAAACTTATACTCATAAATTTATATTTCTGTAAGTGTACTTATTCATATAAGAGTGATGGTTTTGTGACTTTAAGGCCCCTATTCAATTGAGCAATTATAAGTTACTGGATCCTATAATGGAGCCCATAAACGAATTTACTATTTATTTGTCGTCTTTTAGTGAGCCACAAACGATCTACGGGTTACAGGCTGAAAATCACTGCAGTTTGACAAAATCGTAACTTACAACCCATCTAAGCCTTTGATTCTTCAAGCCCGCAAAAGTTACAATCGCTAAAATTGCAAATCTCTATTCAATTGCTACAATTACTCAAGCCCGCAAATGTTTTGACACCCGTAAATGTCAAATGTACTATTTTTAATTTCGCATTCCAAGTTTATAACCATAACTTCCGACTTGTGAGGGTTCAACTTATAATCGGAAATAGAGCCATAGTTTCTAATCATTTATAATACCTCCAGTAAAGAATCCTCTGGATTAGTCAAAGATAATACAACATTGTCTGCAAATAAAGTTGTTTTGTACTCTCTCTCTACCACCCTTACAACCCTGATAACATTAGTGCTTCTGATAGCCTCAATTGGTGGTTCTATCATTAGTGCAAACAGGGAGGGAGAGAGAGGGCATCCCTGACTAGTTCCATTGCTAATGTCAAAATTCCTAGACTTAAAATCAATTCCACAGGCAGATGGAGTTGAGTATTAAGCGCTTTTTGTGTGCAACCCAAATCTTCAAAATCCCATTTTATTCAATGTTAGTCTCATGTACTCCCACCCTGTCAAACGCTTGTTCAGCATCTAAAGACATGTAGAAAAGCAGGGTGGGAGTACCAGAGCCATTTACCACCGCCATTAGGTCCATCAATTTTTTATCATCGTCTGGGCCATGCCTACCGGAAATAAATCCAGCCTGGTCAATTGTAACCAAATTGTTTATAACTTTTTAATTCTAGTGGCAACTATCTTAGCATAGAATTTCAAATCACAATTCATGAGAGAAATAGGTCTATAGCTACCGCACAATTTCTGGTCTTGATATTTTTTAGGAATCAAGATTATATTAGCATGGAGCATCTTTTTAGGAATAATTCTGATGTCTTTAAATTCATTGACTAAGTCTATCAAAATCGGACTCAAGATTGATTGAAAAGTTTTACAGAACTTATTGGAGTATCCATCTGGACCTGGGGTGGTAAATGGCTTTACATTTTTAGTCATCTCTATCACTTATTTTTCTGTGAATGGTTTATTTATTTCCTCATAGTTGGAATCTGATATTTTTGGAATTTTGTATCTGTCTAGGAAGTTTTGAATTTCTTGCATCGATGGCTCTTTAAATGTAGGGTCATGAGACAGGTTATATAATTTTTCAAAGTAATTAGCAAAGGTATTACCTATTTCGTCAAGGTTACAGATTAACAGTGCCTAGCAAAAGTATTCACCCCCCTTGGCATTTTTCGTGTTTTGTTGCCTCACAACCTGGAAGTAACATGGATTGTTTGAGGATTTGTATCATTTAATTTACAGAACATGCCCACAACTTTGAAGATGTTTTTTTTTTTATTGTGAAGCAAGCAACAAATAGGACAAAATTACAGAAAAAGTCAATGTGCATAACTATTCACCCCCTTAAAGTCAATACTTTGTAGAGCCACCTTTTGTGGCAATCACAGCTCCAAGTCGGTATAGATAAGTTTCTATGAGCTTGCCACATCTTACCACTGGGAATTTTGCCCATTTCTCCTTGCAAAACTGCTCCAGCTCCTTCAAGTTGGATGGTTTTCGCTTATGATCAGCAATTTTAAGTCTGACCACAGATTTTCTATTGGATTGAGGTTTTGTCTTTGACTAGGCCATTCCAACACATTTACATGTTTCCTCTTAAACCACTTAAGTGTTGCTTTAGCAGTGTGTTTGGGGTCATTGTCCTGTAGAAAGGTGAACCTGCATCCTAGCCTCAAATTACGCACAGAGGGCTACAGGTTTTGCTCAAGTATATTCCTGTATTTAGCACCATCCATCTTTCCCTCAACTCTGACCAGTTTCCCAGTCCCGGCTCCGGGATGGTGTTCTTTGGGTGATGTGATGTGTTTGTGCCAGACATAGCGTTTTCTTTGATGGCCGAAAAGTTCAATTTTAGTCTCATCAGACCAGAGCACCTTCCTCCATACATTTTGGGAGTCAACCCCATGCCTTTTCGCAAACTCAAAACATGCCATTTTTGTTTAAAAGTAATGGCTTTCTTCTGACCACTCTGCCATAAAGCCCAACTCTATGGAGTGTACAGCTTATTGTCGTCCTATGTACAGATACTCCAGTCTCTGCTGTGGAACTCTGCAGCTCCTCCAGGGTTACCTTAGGTCTCTGTGCTGCCTCTCTGATTAATTCCCTCCTTGCCTGGTCCGTGAGTTTTTGTGGGCAGTTGTCTCTTAGCAGGCTTGCTGTTGTGCCATGTTCTTTCCGTTTGGTTATGATAGATGTATTTAATAAATGATGTTGTTATGTGTAGTTGGGTGGGCCTCAATAATATCAATGTTGGGGTCACTATATGATGTATCATGTAAAGCAGGATTTATGATTATGTATTTGTTGATGTGGGTGTGCTACACAAGCTTGCTTAATATGTACAGGCAGCATTTTTCTCAGGGTCTGATTAAAAAGAAGCTATTAAAAGAAGCTTAGGGTTGAAGGGAGCCTAGTATGGGGGTTATTTGTTTTGAGGGATATAACTTAGCCAGGGGAAGTATTGCGTTTTAATGTAGAGCTTTGTCCACAAGCCATTGTTTATCATACTAACCCAACCTCTGCCTAGACGTGATGGAGCCACTGTCACCTGCCAGCAGGGGTCAGGGCCCGACTTTGAAGCTCAGAAGTGGTCAGATAAAAGGGAAATAAATAGGACCTCTTTTTAGTGCCAAAAGGTATACAGAGGGAATATGTGAAGTGTTTCTTTTCCTGGACAGCTAGCCTCCAGACAAAGGAAATGTAATGTGTTCATTCTCCTACCCCTGACAAAAGGTCCAATTAGTTATTCAGCTGGGTAGGCACCAACACCACAGGGGGCATTCAGAAGGGCTGACAGCAATTGATTGACAGATGGGTCACATAGCTAGAGGAAGAAGGGTTGAGGATTGGTTAGGGATTGCTAAGTGGTGTGACTTGGAGGTCTGAAATGTATAAATACTTTGTGAGATCAATAAATGAAGTCAGTTACCATGCATAAATTGAGGCGTGTGGATTATTCTGATGGGATATAATCGTGAGGACTTTGTGTTAATGGACTTACAGGCAGACTGGACCCTGAGAGATGACCCTAAAATGTGACAACCCAGAGGAATTCCTGTAAACTAAAGACAGGTGGGCATAAGTGGGTTGTCACACCATTGACAAGACATATAAAATACCATCACAATAAAAATATTGCCTTACTAACTTTTTATGCAGTTGATGGAGTGGTATTGGGTCCTAGAAAAGGGGATTTGGATAATATATTTATTATTATATTCTATAATACTGATATTATTGATATAATTAAAGTGTCTTGTTTGGAGTTCTTGGAGACTAGATTCTGAAACCAATGACCATTGAAGGTGGTGTTCCCCAGCTATAGTGCTAAGGTGCCTTAACAGTACAGAATTTTTTGTCTCAAAATGTTTTATTAGACACATTATCAATGCCATATAACATAATTTGCACACAATATGAGCACATCGATAGGTACAATAGAGTGAGTTATATATTTTACATTCTATGAAGGATTAACTATTAACACGTCTCATTCATAGCAAAAGTACACTGAAACCATAGATGACTAGTACCCAATCTGAGCATGTTATGGTGTCTAGAGAAGTTTTTCCCTAATATTTTATGGGGATTGCCTATTAGCTAAGTGTTTTTCACTTGTAGAGGGAGAGAAAGCATACAAAATACAAAATATATAATATGAAATTAATAAAAAAACATAATAAGAAAGTTGGGGGGGGGGGACGGAAGGGGTGTATTGTGTGCCTGAAGACCTTTCAGGATCCTTGTTGACCCATAAAAGATCTCAAAAGATCTTCCTGAGGATCCTTTAACCTGAGCATCCTTGATCCTGCCTCCTCACGAGACACCCGGCCTGACAGATCTATTGCACATTATGCCTTTTAGACTGAGGGGTGAGAGCAGCCAAAGGCTCCAGAAATCTATAAACTTGGGCAGTCTGTCAGGATATGTGTAAGTCTTTCATTGATTGCTATATAATTAACCTTGTTAACCACTGCCTGTGTGCTAAGCTCCTTGTTTTTCCACTGTCTAGCTTTATGACTTTTCGTCACTAGCATGAGGAATTGTAATAATTTGTTCTGAGGGGAAGTGAGAGAGCCTGCAGGAGCACCCAATAGTGCTATTTCCGCATCCGCTTTAATTTGGGATTGCACTAGCGAAGAAGCTAACGTAAAAACTTTGTCCCAGAGTTTCTGCACTAAGGGGCATGTCTACCAGATGTGAAAGAATGTGCCTACCTCCGGGCACCCCTGGAAGCAGGCCGGGTTTGCGCTAGGATTCCATCTGTAGATGCTATCAGGTGTTATTTATGTCCTGTGTAGCACCTTTAAAGACGTCTCCAGGATACTGTAGTTGTATGACCCCTTAGATAAGAGCCTCCATGAAGAGGACCAGCAGTCCTGCTCCCTAGTCTTTCCCGGATCTTTCTCCCACAAGATCATATATTTCTGCTTTCTCTCTTGAGTGTCTAAGTGAAAAAGTATTGTATAGCAGACTAACCATATTTTTGGAATGAGGGAACAACTCACAGATTTTAACGAGCCAGTTCACCCTTGGAGCCCCATGCCTTCTCCCAGCATGTTTGCATGATGGTATAGTTTGAGGAAATTAAAGTACTCCTGGGGAGGGAGCTGGAGTCGGTCTCTTAGTTCAGCAGTACTCATCAATTTGTCATTATTGTACCAGAACCCCAATCTCAAAAGCCCCGTGATTTTCATAAAAACATGGAGGTTTACGATAAGGTAGAGGGTAACCCCGGGTGGGGAGCCACTGCCGTCAATTCTGCCTGTACAGTCGATAAATCATGTCTCGAGGCCGCCCAGTTCCAAATATTTAATGTTAACTTAATGCAGGGATGATCACTCTTTGCCAAAAGCAGGTGGGGCCTGGGCAACCACACCAAGCTATCCCATGAGTATGGAGACATTTCATTATTTTCTAGGAACACCCATAAGGGCTGGTGTTGGATTGAGTGTGCCAAAGGAATCCAAGCCAGTTGAGCCGCCTTGAAGTAAAACCTAAAATTTGGGCCAGGAGAAACCCCCTTTGAGACTGTGTTTACACAACTCGCGCCTAGCAATTCTGAGGTGTTTGTTAGCCCAAATAAATTTAAGAATCACCATCACACCATTTATGTCACAATCAGCCCTTAGCTCTGTGCCAGTGGCTCTATTGCAAACGCAAACAATAAGGAGGACAGGAGGCAGCCCTGCCTAGTACCATTCTTGATGCTAATGGAAGGTGGCGACTCTCCAGGAAGCCAAATCCAGGCTTTGGGGTCTTAAAAATATGAGTCTAGGAAATTTAGGAACTGATTTGGAAAGCCAAACTTTCTAAATACCGCCCACAGATATGACCAATCCGCAGAGTTGAACGCTTTCTCAACATCAAGAGAAATAAGGCATAGGGCGGTATTGTTCTGCTTAGTGAGATGCAGTATATTGAGGACCCTCCTCACATTATCTCCTGCTTGCCTCTTCGGGATGAACCCCATCTGGTCTTTATAAGTCTCAAAAGTAAAGTATTAACTCTATTTGACATAATTTTCGCCAGCTGTTTAATGACTCTGTTAAGGAGTGAGATCAGCCTGTAGTTCCACACATTTAAAGGATACTTCCCACCTTTATGGAATAAAACCAGGTTTGCTTGATTAAGTTTGAGAGGGACTTCACGGCCCTGGAGCATGTTATTTAAAAGCTTTGGTAGTTGTGGGGCTAATAACTAATAGCATATTTGTTTGCATCCGGCCCCTACTGAGCTCTTTTGTATGCTGAGGGCAATTTAATACAAACTCCTTATGGGCTACCCAAACCCAGCCTGCGTATGAGTCCGGTTGAACATTTGTCGAGAAATATAATTCTATCTCTTTGGCTATTTGGTCTTTAAACTGGGGAGTTGATAAAAGCATATCATTCAACCGCCAAGAGTACAGAGTTCTAAAAGCTGTGCTTAAGTCTAGTGTGAAGCTAACAAAGGAGTGGTCCAACCAAGAGCACGGATGGATCCTCGTTTCGACCACATTATCTGATAGTGCAGAGTCAATAATAACAGTGTCTATTCTAGAGTATGTTTTATGGACTGCCGAATAGAATGTATATTCCCGCACTGTACCATGAAAACTTCTGCAGGCATCGACCAGGTGGAGCTCATCCAACAGCGAAATAATTTGCCGTTGTTTTTTAGTGGGTCTAACGCCCTGCCCCAAACTAGATCTGTCTAATGACGACAAAACAAGTTTCAGGTCCCCACCCAGAATCACCCTCCCCAGATCATGGGATTTTATGTAGCTCAGTAGTTTGAGAAATGATTTGATACAGAGGTGTGTGTTGGTGCAGAAATCGAGATTATGGACACCTTTTGCCCAAAGGAGTTTATATTTATAACATAGTGGGAAAAATCTTTTATTTACATTTATTTACAAGAACAACGATGCAACTTAGACACTTAAAAACAATTAAAAAACATAAATGGGATAAAAACATCCCCTTTTCCATTATCTGTTTATAAGGTCTTATTATAGAGAATAAACTTCGTATTTGCTGAACTGCATTTGCCTCAAAGCATTAATGTATTGTTTTTTCAATGCAGATCAATATGTATTCCAACTATAATAATTAACCAAAAAATATGAGAGACTTTTTATTCATGTTAGCCAGGGCAACAAAATAGTATTGAGAAAGAAGGTGTCTTTCCAGTGCAGTACTTTAATTAATTCCTCTTTTGTTATAAATTAGAAATTGTACTCTGCCACCATACTTCTAAATTGTATTGTAGTACTGAGAAATGTAATACTGCAGTTGTATTTAGTATTCTGTTATACACTCTCTCTATGTAGGAATTTCTGAGTTACAAAAGGCTATTTTGGAGCACCCCCAATTTCGAGCGCCTATTCCCTATATGCTATTAGCTGTAGGAATACGTGAGTTGCATAAAGCTATTTCGGAGCACCCTCAATTTTGGAGCTCCTGTTCTTATAACACTTTCTTAATCTATAAGTCGCTAGTTGTATATCTATAGCGAGCTTAATCTAAGAGCTTTTGTTTGTAAAAGTGCTCCTAATGTTCCCTGTACAAATTGTATCTGCTAACTTCTGATTTTTGTCTCTATAATACGTCAGCGTGTAGCTCCATGCCGTCTGTTTGAACTTTAGACGTCGGCATGTGACGTCACGCCGTACGTTTGACCCTGGCGTACGTTTCAACGCAAAAGCGCCTTTCTCAAATCAGAGGAAGGTGTGTTGTTCCTATTGAAGTATATTTATAGCAAAACTTGTTACTATGGCAACCTGGAAAATAATAGGACATTTAAATCATAAATTCAATAATGAATAATCTAAACACTAAAAAGGGATATTTAAAACAACAGAAAAGGAATTATATAGATATATATTTATGACTGTAAAAAAATTAATTATACATTATACTACACTGATGTTAGATTCACTTCATATTATGGAGTTAAAAATAATGAGATGTATCAGTGCTTATTAGTGCATAGTGATATGGGTTGATATTGATATATTCAACCTAAAAATTATTGCATAAATGCAATTTCCTTATTAAATGGTGGCTTACATTAAAATATCTAGATAAAGAAAAGCATATCTTTAAATTATAAATACTTCTTAAAAAGTGTGAATGTTTGTTAGGTACAATGATAAAAAAATATGGACTTTTATTAAATTCAGTGAATAAATAGGGAAAAATAGGGACCCCATCAGTATCACATAGGGGCCTTCCGGGACTATTTTCTTTTGTTCTAGTATAAAGGGGAGATCTTTGTGAAGCAAAATAGCCATCTCCGCTCTTTTAGTAGAGTGGCTGGTTGCAAAGTAGGTGGGGTAGAATTTAGAGAGGATCTTAGGAAGCTTATTACGCACCAAATGTGTTTACTGAAGGAAAAAGACCGAAGGGTGAAATGGCTTGTAAGTGAGAAAGGCCTTTCGCCTCTTAAATTGTGAGTCAAACCCTCTGACATTATGAGTTATATGAGTTATTAGTGTGATAACTGTGTCAGTCATGTGTGTCAGTCATGGCAGTTTGAGATAAGACCAAAAACACAGACCTTCTGCAGCTGGGAGGCAGGATCAAGAGCAAGGGCTTCCTCGGTCGGACACCAAATCGGGATGCATCGAATCTATAGTTCTGCGAGGGCGTCTCTTAGGCTGTGGGGAAAGATATCCAGGTCAAAGACCAGAAATATAAACAACCTTAATACATTAGAAGTTATCTCAGTCCTGAGCCCTCCCCCAACAACTTTAGGCACATTGAGACCTGGGGATGGGCGGAGGCTCCAACCCTGATATGGAGGATAAGAACTGATACATTTAAAAAAAAATAACATACACTTGTAGCAAACTATTGCTACTAACTAGGAAATTACACCTAAATTTACCATATACGTCACTTTGTGAAGAATATAAATTGGTAGCTAATTTTACTTCTCCTAGCTCCACCTCTTGGGCTATCTTACCACCTGTCTTTGGGCTAGTCTAGCATTACACCTCTGAGGTCAGAGAAAACTGTACACCTTGAAGACTGACATTGATAGTGTGCGCTAGGCCAGCCAACAGTAAAAGGGAGATGTTATCTTCTAAACTAAAAAATCTGGACTATCAATTAGCCATCTTACATTAACATCAAAACTGTAATTATTAACTTTCAATCATGAGATACAATGAGATTACGTGAAACCAAGGCCCCTGCATGCAAAAGCAGTGGAAAACAAACTATTAGGCTGGGGCTAGTCTAGCATTACTCCTCTGAGGTCAGAAAAAATTAAGCACCTCATAGGCAGGCATTGGTAGAGTGTGCTAGGCCAGCCAACAGTAAAAGGGAAATGTTCATACATTTTTAGCAGCAGAAAACAAACCGCTAGGCCAGTGAGGCTGCAATGCTATGCGTAGTCTTTGCATAAAGTCACTTGTATAGCCCTAAGTAGACCTTTACAGATAAGGTAGTGGTTAAGGCTACAGTCCAGCAGCAGCTGCATAACATTTTATATCCATAAAGGCACCCGGTGGCCCCTGGATCCCAGCTTCAGCCAGATGCATGGACCCCCTGTACACGTCTCATCTAGGGCAAGCCCTGAAGTCGTCTCAATCTGCAGAAACGGCGGAGGCTATTGCTGAAGAACAGGCCTCCAGGATCAATCTTTGGCGCCTCATCTTTTAGCAAAGGGACCTCCGATCATTCCCGTTGCGGTCTGGGGAGAGGTATATCTGATTGCTGGGCCAACAACTCCCTCTCCTGTAGGGCGCCTAAGCGCAGGAGGATCTTGTGGCACTCTTCCAGAGAGCAAGTGGTGTGAGTAGCAGACTCATGTTGAAAGGACAGACTAAAGGGGAATCCCCATCTATATCTTATTTGATGCTTGGATAGTATCAGAAGAGCCAGTTTCATCTGTCTACATTTTATTAGCGTTTTTGGCGCCAGTTCAGCGTAGATTTGTAATTTGGCCCATCCGGGCCGCAGATGGTTGGTAACTATCTCGCTGCTTGCAATAGGAGGTCTTTCGTCTTTTGGTGCAGGAATCTAAGGATTACATCCTTGGGTTGGTTTGATGACGGGGGCCGCCCTATGGCCCTATTCTCCCGCTCTATTTCCCAGGAAGCCACTGTGATTGTAGGCAACAATGAGGCAACCACCACCACCAGACATGGAGAAAGGTCTTGGTCTGCCTTCTGAACTCTCCTTGATCTTATTTTAGGGCTCCTCTACCTATTCTCGAGGTCCTCTAGTTTTGCTGAAATATCGACTCTGTCACTGGATTGTGTTTCTATAATCCTATCAGTGATTCCGATTTACATAGTCCAGGTTATATCTTGCTGGGGTGAGAAATCTGCTTTATGGCCTTCAGCTTATTTACATCCTCCAGCTGGGGCTGACTGCTGTAGATAACTATTGATGTAGTTCAACTCAAGTCTGTGCATTAAAGGAGATAAATTCGTAGTTGACATTTTTTTTTTTGTTGTTGGTAGAGATTACAGCTTGGGTTTGTGTTAGTTGGTCTCCTACTTTTGACTTCTCAGTCTCTGTTGAGCAGATGCCTGTATTCACCACTATGATGTGCTGTTGTTCTGTGTGTTACCGGGCAGAATGCAGATTGCAGTGTTCCTGCCTTACCATCAGGTGGCAGCGTGCTCACAAACACTGGGTTGTGTAGGCAGAATGCAGTTTGCAATGCACCTAAGTGACCAGCAGGAGGCAGCGTGCTCCTACACACTGATGTCAAAAACTGATATAGATCAAAGTATTTATCCTCAGTAAGGTTTTCAATATAGATAATGTTATGTTAACTGGACAGTAGGTGTAAGAGTCTTATTATCATCACCCCGTAGCATATAGAAACAGTCTCTTATCAATGTTATACAGGAGCTGCTTTGAAGCCCCTTGCCACAAAATGGATTCTCTGTTTCTTATTACAGAAATTGGTCTGAGTGTCTTTGAGAGAAGATACAGACTTCAATCTACTGCTGGTGCTGTTGGCTTTTTAGTGCTGGGAATTAGAAACAATTTTCCTAAGTCCCTTGAGGACTTCCTATATCTGGGGCTAGTATAGTCTATGACAGGTACATATATAATAAGGGGACAAGTGCAGTGTTCCTGACTTTTTATTAGAAGCAGGCACAGCGTATTTACAGACTTGCCATGGATTGGCCCTTTTATGGAGCCAACCCATATTTTCTCACATCCCCACCTGGTGGTGGGGAGGGATATGTCCGATTTGAAAGTTAAATGTTAACCTGTAAAATAAACAAAATTAAATTAGGAGTGTGAGCTTAAATGAAACCAGGAGGGATACAAACTCATCCATTCCCCCAGTGGACAAAGCCAGGTGGTACTCTGCCGGATACGGGAGCGCACCAGTGCCCGGAACATGGCCTCAGGTGACAAAGGAACCCCCTCTGTTAAACACTGCTTCCTGGACTTATATATAGCCAGCTTGGCTAATGCCAGGTGCAGGTTGATGAGGAGGCCCCCAAAAATAAATATGTGTGGGGAGAAATTCAGCCAAAACTGCAGGAGGAGGCCCCTCAAGAGTAGAAGCAGGCACAGCACACAGACTGGAGCCCAGGGTCCTCCCGCCTAGGCCTCAACCTTGTGGTTGGCATTTTCTGGCAAACAGCTTACCATCTGGTATTAATACAAACATCACAAGCGGCTGCCTTCAGATATATAAGTTTGGAGATGTTATATTCCAGATTTAGGGCAATAACCCCAATTCTCACTCACTGGAGAGCTCTGTGCAAACACGTCTGCTCTTCTGATTCTAGCCACGCCCCCCAACAGTACAGATTTTAATGATATTCCTGTTAGAGCATAGATAGATTAATGGACCACTGTTGGTACATTTTTACAGCATGCTCATTTGAAGAACAAAATATGCTTAGATATTGAAAAGAAGTAAACATGGTAATTTGTTAACTATTGTACTGTATATAAGGATTCTTTATTATTACTGACATTTACTTGTTTCAGCTGCTTCATTGACAGGGAAGGTCCTTGTAAAAATAATGAGAATTCCATTAGTACAACTGGAAGTCCAGGCAACAAAGATTGCCAGATTTCAGCTGAAACAGTGGCATGTTTCTTAGCATTCAATGTTTTCTCCCACCTGTAGGAGCAGATAAACATATTTTTTTCCCTTTACTGCGCAATAATGTATTTTCTTCTTTCCTTAAACCATTTTTTATCTATTAACCAATATAGCTCTTTAAAGGACAATACTGTAAACAAGGGTCTCGGGTGGTCCTTTAAACAGAACATCTGAGAGACTTATTTACTGACCTGTGGCCAAGCAGTCATATCCTTAAAAACTGACCTGGTGGGGATCCTTGAGGGCCAGCGCCTTAAAACAATGATCTAAGTTTGGAAGTATTATTTATTATGTTTTATCTGTAGATCACCAGCAGATTCTATAGTGCATGGGGTACAATGATCACAGGGATAACAGATAACATACATTTGAGGACAGTAAAAAGAAGACAAAACAGCACATTTGTACAGATACATGGGTACACGTGGAGATGAGGTCCTTGCTCTTGTGATATACTGTAGGAGGTAGAAGTAATGATTATTTGACAATACAAATCCTGAATCGAGACACATCAATGTAAAAGTCTTGGAAATCTTATGATTGATGGAGGAATGGCTTTCAAGAACAACATCTACTATTTCAGTCTGTTTAACACCATCCATAATTAGTTAGATGAAGCGCTTTCTATTTAGTAAGCTTAATTGATGACATTGCAGTGTGTAAGTGTTTGAGTCGCTTGCACCTAGTGTATGTGGTAGCTGGTAAATCTGCTCAGAGACAAAACTGACGATGTTGCAAAAGGAAGCTTAAAGGAACTCCACAATGCTATATTTGTAATGTTCTGTTCTGAAGAGCTACACTTCATAATGGACCAGATGTTTTTATAAAGTAAAAAAATAATACCACCCTACATATTAAATATCATATGAAATGATTCTGCAGCGAGAGCTGCCATTTTATGTTTCTTAATTTATTAGTTACGTAATAATATAATATACTTTACCTATTTATAATTAATATATCCAGCAATCAATAGCCTGAAGAGCTAGCAATCTGTTTTTATTTTCCTGCAGCATACAATGTACAGTTGGGGTGTTGCTGCCCTGAGGAGAAAGTGTAATGAATGTCCCAACTGTGCATTAGAAATAGGCAGTGTGCGCGAGGGCAAACTGTTGGTTTAGTTGTGCAAAGCGCCATTTTAGATTCGTAATGTTATTAGTTGCAAGTTAGTGTTGTAAACTGGCGTTGTTTGTCTAGGTGTTACGCAGCTCGTGAGCATTTTCCGTAATTTCTAAGAGTGTATTTTGTACGTTGTACATTCCTGTGGGAAAGTGCTATGTGTTTGGCGGTGTTTTGCGCGGTCCGGGGTCGTGTAGCCTCATTTTCATTTTTTTGGGCAGCCATTTTTTCCTTGCTTAGGCAATTTTCGTGTGCCGAAACTCGGCCAAATTGACTTATATTTGCAATCCACCTCACTCCCAGATGTCCTGGATGTTCCCCCATGCTGTGTGTGATGTTTTTTTTTGTATTTTATTTTTGGGTTTGTGCGGTTTGGCCATTAATTTCATGATTTTCTTATCTTGTTTTCTTTTTCCTTTGTAATAGTGAATTTTGTACCTCATACGTTCCTGTGTGAAAGTGCTACGCGGTTGGCGGTGTTTTGCGTGGTCCGGGGTCGTGTAGCCACGATTTCATTTTGTTTGGCGGTCCGATTTTTGAGTGCCGAAATCAGCCTAAATTTGCGTTCCACCTCACTCCCGGACGTCCTGGCTGTTCCCCAATGTTGTGTGTGATGTTTTTGTTGTATATTTTATATTTTTTTGTATTTTGTGTTTTTTTTGTGATTTTTGCTTTGTGTGGTTCAGCTGTTAACTTCATATTTTTCCTATCGCTTATTTTTTTTTCTAAGTCACGCGTCTCATATTTAGTCCTGTGTTAGCCAACTGCTTGCAGCCTAAGGCGATCCTGCATTTACTAAGTGTTTTGTGGCTAAGTACCGCGTGTTTCATTGCCTTCACTGCTCGCCTCGCTTTGCAAGGCTCGCAGACAATGAGCACCTTTGGCGCTCATTGCTTTTATGTTGCAAGTTTTAGTGCCTTAACGGCTAGTCTCGCTACTCCTAAATGCTGCGAGTTAATGGCTTGCCTCGCTATGTGAGGCTAGTAGCGATGAGCGCCTTTACCGAGTAAACGGCTTGCCTCGCTTCGCCTTCAGCGCTCATCACCTAAGTCATATGCCCCACGCAAAGTTTTACGATGTCTCTTAGTTTGATAACTATTATATGTGATATTAAGAGTGATTTTAAGTGTGTATAATTTTATCAATTGGGCAATTGAATCAGTCTCACTGTTAGGGCAATAGGTACCCACAGTAAATAATGATTGAACATAATATTTAATAATTTCAGTCATTCATTAATAAAACATTAACCTATTATCGAGTGTTGTTCTTCAAAAAGCATGTGGTTATTTCTATCCTTTATTTATAAAGCACCAACCAATGATGTAGCCATAATATATGTATAATTATAGAGGTCCTTTAAAGCAGGGGTCCCCAACCCCCGGGCCGTGTGCTGCAGAGCAGGGCTGAGGTAAGAGCTGTGACAGCTCAGATCAGCTCGGCCTCCCCATGCGGAGACTGTGGAGGAAGGAGGATGAGAGCAGGAAGGAAGTGACCGGGGGCTCTGCTTCTGGTGCTAAGCAGCTACCAATGACAGGAGAGCAATGGCGGCCCTTCTTGCATGTAGTAACAGGGAGGAAGTCAGGAGAGTCAGAGAGGCTGCCAACTCACACAGGACAGGAATCAGCTGGTGGGAAATTAACCATAGAATAATGTGCAATGTAACTTTGAATATGACCTGTGTGTGTGTATTTGTATGTATTTGTGTATATGTGTGTGTAAGTATGTGTGTCTGTGTATATATGTACAGTATGTATTTATGTCTGTATGGTTGTATGTATATTTATGTATGCATGTGTGCGTATGTATGTGTGTATATGTATTTGTATGTGTGTATATATATATATACATATATATATATATATATATATATATATATGTGTATGTATGTGTGTATATGTATGTGTGTGTATATAAATATGTATATGTGTGTGCGTGTGTATATATATATATATATATATATATATATATATATATGTATGTGTGTATGTATGTGTATTAATGTATTTGTGTGTAAACATGTATTTTGGTGTGCGTATATGAAGGTGTATATATGTGTGTGTATATGTACTGTATATACGAGTATATATATATATATATATATATATATATAAAATGTCTCTCTGTATATATATATATATATATATATATATATATATATATACATACATACGCACACACAACACTGTATATATACACGCACACACACACTTCTGGCTCGTATATTATATATTTAAGTAAAATATTCCCACCCGGGCCATGGAACGTTTTTCTTCAATGGAAACAGTCCCCGGTGCCAAAAAGGATTCCTTTCCCTCTTCACCTTCGCAAAATCTGACAGCTGCAATCCCGCCACCAACGGACAGATGGTGCTGCCAATTTTCATATAAGGCGCGCCGACAGATGAGGCCTTGAGCTATGAGAGGCGCGCCCGAGGCCCTGGGGGGCCAAGTGCCCGCACCGAACATATCGATGTCCTCGCTGTCGACTCAGCGCCATCGAGTTGCGCCACGTCCGAGGGGAGAATAGTTATTTGCCTTACAACAAAGATGACGTCGCCCTAAAATTGACAGCGCCCTCTGCTGAATGGCTCATGTAACTGCAGCTGTCAGTGCTGCCGAAGAAATGCGAAGGTGAAGAGGGATAGATCCCATTAATGTTTGGGACCACTGCTTTAAAGGGCCACAATAGATTAAATGAAACCTTCATTTTATATTATTAAAAGGCCAATGTGGACATTTTTTTTTTAATACTCCTTTGAAGAACTACACAGGAAAATATGGTAAATGTTTCTAGAATTGAAAAAAATAAATAATATAACCTGTAATATATTATCTTTTATAGGCAATTATGCTGCTGTGGTAACTACCATTTTGGTTTTTGGAAATCAAATTAATGAGTTGGAAGGAGAATTGCACTGGAAGTTTAACTCAAACACTGGGAATGTGGCATCTGTAAGTGCCAGAACTTTCAGTAGCAATAATGGAAATTGATAAACATAATTAGCTGACAAAAGAAAATGGATGCTTGCACTAAAGAATAATTTGCCGTAAAAGATTAAAATGTAAAGACTGTGTTTATTCTTTTACTTTCGGAAATCATTTAGCCCATTATCAAGTATAATTATTCAGAGGACAAAAATATATATTACAATAGGGTCATTCCATGTCAATTCAACAAGGTCATGTCACTCTCTGTCTCTGAGTTTTTATGAAATTTGGTGTACACCCTTCCCTTATGGTTGAAAGAACCCCCCTTAATTTTTTTCCCTTTATCTCAAATGGTTTTAATTTTATAGCACTTCAAAGTTTCATTAAATCTGCGTTGTCTGTTCCTCTTGAGACTTTCTGCACAAGATACCCTTGCGTACATTTTATTTTTTTTCTCCATAACCAATGGTCAGATCTCTTTGAAATTTTACACAGAGCTCAGAAAAAATACAGCAGCACTGATTTATAAATGCCTAAAACATTTATATCTGTCTTTGCGATGAGCGTAAGGACATGATCGTTGGAAAGCATAAAACTTGAAGGACACGAGGGGAGAGGCTCGCAATGAACGCTGAAGGTGCTCAGAGGAGCAAAAGTACATGAGAGGAGAGGTTCGCAATGAGTGCCGAAGGTCCTCAGAGTAGCAAAAGCTTTACATAGTGTGGCAAACAGCATTGCCATGGCTCCAAATTGTATTGCCCCGTCATTTTTGAACGTCAAGTCGCTAGTCACCTATGTAGTTGTCGTACTGCGAGTTGTCGTCATCCTTTGAGAGCCTCACAAAGCGAGGTGAGCAGTTGAGGCATTGAGGCACATAGGACTTAGGCTGCAATGAGCGCTCATCCAGAAATACTCAGGGCTTAGATGTAATGAGGCAACACCGCAAGGCCCCTGGACTTATCGACGGACGCAAAATTACGGCCCATATGACCTAGGACGCAGGACTCAGAAAATACACAACAGCAAAAACAGTAACACACGAACAATGCCAGGCATGCGGGACTTTGAAAATAAAACCAACAATAGTCAACACAAGCATTCAGCAGACACCAAAGGCGATCATTGCGAGAAAAGCGATGAGAACAGCAAGCGAAATAGGCGTGCAATGAGCGCCATAGGTGATCATTGGTACATAGGAAAGTTGAAGTACACGAGGGGAGAGGCTCACAATGAGCGCTGAAGGAGCTCAGAGGAGCAAAAGCCTCACTCACATCGTGTGGCAAACAGCATTGCCAGCCTTACAATTATATTCCCAGCATTTTTTACTGCCAATTTCCTAGTTTGTATATAATACTCAATTTTTTTTTTTTGGAATATTTTCCTTGCTAGGTCTTATTTCCTTACATGTCAGCATTTAATGTTCTACTGACTTTTTTTTCTTTCTTTTCTTTTTTTTCTTCAATTTTTTCAATTTAATAACTTCAAATTCAAATGCCCCAAAACTAAAAACAAGTCTGCACTTTCAAAAAAAAACTATAATAACCAATATTATGTTACATTTCAAGACAAACAATTGTTTTTCATACATTTTTCTATTACAGCTATGGATTGTAGGAAAGTTTTACAAATTGGCTACCCAGTAGCCATTTCTTTCCTATGATGTCCAAAAAATGTAAAATTTTCATTACAAATAATAAAAAACCCACAAATGTCATTCTTTGTCAAGAAAGAACAAATCTTTGCAATAATTTTCAACATCAAAACATTTTGGTTCCATCGTGCCCACACACAGAAAATTCAGGTTTTCTAAACCTAGGGCCCTATTAAATTCCAGCCTCGTAAATAAGAGGCTTCTACTTAAGCCCTACGTACTGCAAAGTTTCTGTAACTTACAATGCTATTAAATTAGCCCTGCTGCGAGCAACGTATGAGCTACGCAGCAGGCCCGTACGTATCTACACTGCGTAAATGTACATGAGGAGTGACAGCCTGCGAGATGATATCGCAGGCTCCCACTCCTCATCAAGTGCTGCGGGGGTCCTAAAAGGGACCTCCGCGGCAGTCCCCCACATAAGCCCTGCCGTGGGGGGTACTCCAAACCCCCCCCTAGGCACCTAAAATGAACCCCCCCTCAATGCGGGGGTCCCTGTCGGGACCCCCGAAGTGTCCTCACATGAACACCTTGCTGCAGGGGTCCATAGGAACCCCCGCAGCCCCCACACATTAACCCCTTGCAGCGGGGGTCCCCGATCGGCACCGATCATCCCCCCGCTGCATTTAAAACTTTTAAATTCCCCGCCGCGGCTCCTTAAAGGGGCCGCGGCACACTATTACCCAATCCCGGCCGCGGCACTTAAAATTAACCCCCCTCTATGCTGGGGGTCCCCATCGGGACCCCCGAAGTGTCCCCACATAAACCCATTGCAGGGGGGGGCCCCGATCTGCATAGATCAGGCCCCCCGCTGCATTTAAAACTTTTAAATTCCCCGCCGCGGCTCCTTAAAGGGACCGCGGCACACTATTACCCAATCCCGGCCGCGGCACTTAAAATTAACCCCCCTCTATGCTGGGGGTCCCCATCGGGACCCCCGAAGTGTCCCCACATAAACCCATTGCAGGGGGGGGCCCCGATCTGCATAGATCAGGCCCCCCGCTGCATTTAAAACTTTTAAATTCCCCGCCGCGGCTCCTTAAAGGGACCGCGGCACACTATTACCCAATCCCGGCCGCGGCACTTAAAATTAACCCCCCTCTATGCTGGGGGTCCCCATCGGGACCCCCGAAGTGTCCCCACATAAACCCCCTGCTGCGGGGGGCCCCGATCGGCACCGATCGTGACCCTGCTGCAATTCAATTTTAAATTTCCCGCCTCGCGGGTCCTCAAAGGACCGTAAAGGTCCTGAAAGGACTCGCACTAAAAATATTAACCCCAGGCAACTATATTTACCCCATTAACTCATGATGGTCAATACAGACCACCATAAGGCCTAAATTAACCCATTAACTCATGGTGGTCAATACAGACCACCATAAGGCCTAAATTAACCCATTAACTCATGGTGGTCAATCCAGACCACCATAAGGCCTAAATTAACCCATTAACTCATGGTGGTCAATACAGACCACCATAAGGCCTAAATTAACCCATTAACTCATGGTGGTCAATACAGACCACCATAAGGCCTAAATTAACCCATTAACTCATGATGGTCAATCCAGACCACCATAAGGCTCTATTTAACCCATTAACTCATGGTGGTCAATCCAGACCACCATAAGGCCTAAATTAACCCATTAACTCATGATGGTCAATCCAGACCACCATAAGGCTCTATTTAACCCATTAACTCATGGTGGTCAATCCAGACCACCATAAGGCCTAAATTAACCCATTAACTCATGGTGGTCAATCCAGACCACCATAAGGCTCTAATTAACCCATTAACTCATGGTGGTCAATCCAGACCACCATAAGGCCTAAATTAACCCATTAACTCATGGTGGTCAATCCAGACCACCATAAGGCTCTAATTAACCCATTAACTCATGGTGGTCAATCCAGACCACCATAAGGCCTAAATTAACCCATTAACTCATGGTGGTCAATCCAGACCACCATAAGGCCTAAATTAACCCATTAACTCATGGTGGTCAATCCAGACCACCATAAGGCTCTATTTAACCCCATCAGTCCCATAAGGGTATATTATTACCATTATGGGCCTGTTACAACCCAACATTAACCACATAAGTGCCATGATGGTCCTCAAGGACCATCATGACACTAACTACAAACACTACACTATAACCCCCAATAAACCATTTAATCTAAACTAACCCCCCTCTACACTAATCTATTAACACTTACACTACCTACCTACACTACCTACCCCCTAATAAACCTTCCCACCACTCTAATTACAAAAAATAAAAAACCTACAGCACAGAAAACAAAAAACCTACAGTACAAAAAACAAAAAACAATTACAACCCCACCCCCCACTACAGAAAACAAAAAAATACATTACAACCCCACCCCCCACTACAGAAAATAAAAAAATTACACACCTGAAAAGGAAAGACAGATAAACACAATACAATACATACATATAATACATTACATACATTACATACAATACATGACATTACATATAATATATTAAATATAATATATTACATATAATATATTACATATAATACATTACATACATTACATACAATACATGACATTACATACATTACATATAATATATTAAATATAATATATTACATATAATATATTACATATAATATATTACATATAGTCCTAATCAAATACCCCCTATCTATCTAACATACAATCTATTTAATTTAAAATAAATCCTAACTATATCAAATACATCCCCCTATCTATCTAATATACAAAAAATCCTAACTACATACACAGACCATTATTCTAAAGTAAAATAAAATAATTACAGTCCTAACTACATACACAGACCCTAATTCTAAGCTAAAATCAATAAATTAAGACCACTTACCTTTAAGATGTTGCTTCAGATCACTAACCTATGGGTCAAACAAAAAATAAAAATTAGTACAAAACATTAACATCAAATAAATAAACATTCTATACATTCTAAATATTCAACTCACCTTTACAGCATGTCCAGTCACTGTTTAGCTCTTCCGGCGCGGCCCTGTTAAAAAAAAAAACACAATACATGAATACATGAATACAATATATAAACAATAAATAAAATACACAAATAAACATCTAAATATACATTTCACTTACCTACCCGCGATGTCCCCGGCCTTCTCTCCTTCAGCCCGGGCTGGGCCGCGGAACCATTCGCGCTCTAAAAAAAAAAAAGAAAAAAAACTAACGGAGGTCTGCACTGGCGCCGATCGGGGCCCCCCGCTGCAGGGGGTTTATGCTTCCTGTCTTTTAGCCAGCTCTCGATCCATGAGCAGATATTTACTGCAATTCCTGTATCCCTTAGTTTGCTCACTAGTCTTCCATGTGGCACTGTATCAAATGCCTTTGAAAAATCTAAAAAGACTACATCCACTGAGTTGCCCTGATCCAAGTTCCTACTAACCTCCTCATAAAAATCAATTAGATTGGTCTGACACGACCTTTCCTTCATAAATCCATGTTGACTGCTACCTATGATCCTGTTCAAATAGACATATTATTGTATTCTGTCCCTTATTAACCCTTCTAAAAGCTTCCCAACTACAGAAGTGAGGCTCACTGGTCTATAATTCCCCGGATTTGCTCTAGATACCTTCTTAAATATAGGTATCACCTCTGCTTTTCTCCAGTCATCTGGTAGAGACCCTGTAGTGAGTGAGTCTTGAAAGATTAGATATAATGGTTTGGCTATTACAGAACCCAGCTCCCTCAGTACCCTTGGATGTATTCCATCAGGACCTGGGGCTTTATTAACATTTATTTTCTCCAACCTCTTTTGTATTTCTTCCTGCGTTAACCAATTATTTAGTAAAGGTAGTGTAGCCCCATTATATTGCGGTGTCCCAACCACTGGTACCTCCCTTGTGTATACCGAAGAAAAGAACCTATTTAGCTCATCTGCCTTTTCCTGGTCACTAATTATCAGATGGCCTGTGTCACATTGTAATGGTCCTATCGATTCCTTCCTGGCCTTCTTCCCATTAATATATTTAAAAAATATTTTAGGGTTAGTCTTACTTTCTATTGTAACTGACTTCTCATTTTCTATTTTAGCCAGTCTAATAGCCCTTTTGCAAGACTTGTTGATTTCCTTATAGTCACATAAAGCTGCCTCTGTTCCCTCCTTCTTGTATAATTTAAATGCATATTTCTTTTTCCTCATCATGATCTTTAAGTCATTGTTAAGCCACATGGGATGTGATTTACTCCTATTCATTTTATTTCCACATGGTACATGCTGATGAGTATGTTTATTTAGTAAGGATTTGAATGTTGTCCATTTATTTTCAGTATTCTTCCCTGTAAGTTCTTTGTCCCAGTCTATATGTTGTATTGCTGCCCATAGCCCATTAAACTTAGCCCTTTTAAAATTTAGAGTTTTTGTTGGCCCCTTACAACTCTGTTTTTGTATTCAATCTCAAATGATACTGTGTTGTGATCACTGTTCCCCAAGGGTTTCCCTATTTTTACATTTGATATTATATCAATATTACTTGTGATGACTAAATCCAAGATGGCCCCATTTCTAGTAGGTTCTTGTATTACCTGGGCCTTATGGTGGTCTGGATTGACCACCATGAGTTAATGGGTTAATTTAGGCCTTATGGTGGTCTGGATTGACCACCATGAGTTAATGGGTTAAATAGAGCCTTATGGTGGTCTGGATTGACCATCATGAGTTAATGGGTTAATTTAGGCCTTATGGTGGTCTGGATTGACCACCATGAGTTAATGGGTTAATTAGAGCCTTATGGTGGTCTGGATTGACCACCATGAGTTAATGGGTTAATTTAGGCCTTATGGTGGTCTGGATTGACCACCATGAGTTAATGGGTTAAATAGAGCCTTATGGTGGTCTGGATTGACCATCATGAGTTAATGGGTTAATTTAGGCCTTATGGTGGTCTGGATTGACCACCATGAGTTAATGGGTTAAATAGAGCCTTATGGTGGTCTGGATTGACCATCATGAGTTAATGGGTTAATTTAGGCCTTATGGTGGTCTGGATTGACCACCATGAGTTAATGGGTTAAATAGAGCCTTATGGTGGTCTGGATTGACCATCATGAGTTAATGGGTTAATTTAGGCCTTATGGTGGTCTGGATTGACCACCATGAGTTAATGGGGTAATTATAGTTGCCTGGGGTTAATATTTTTAGTGCGAGTCCTTTCAGGACCTTTACGGTCCTTTGAGGACCCGCGAGGCGGGAAATTTAAAATTGAATTGCAGCAGGGTCACGATCGGTGCCGATCGGGGCCCCCCGCTGCAGGGGGTTTATGTGGGGACACTTCGGGGGTCCCGATGGGGACCCCCAGCATAGAGGGGGGTTAATTTTAAGTGCCGCGGCCGGGATTAGGTAATAGTGTGCCGCGGTCCCTTTAAGGAGCCGCGGCGGGGAATTTAAAAGTTTTAAATGCAGCGGGGGGCCTGATCTATGCAGATCGGGGCCCCCCCCTGCAATGGGTTTATGTGGGGACACTTCGGGGGTCCCGATGGGGACCCCCAGCATAGAGGGGGGTTAATTTTAAGTGCCGCGGCCGGGATTGGGTAATAGTGTGCCGCGGTCCCTTTAAGGAGCCGCGGCGGGAAATTTAAAAGTTTTAAATGCAGCGGGGGGCCTGATCTATGCAGATCGGGGACCCCCGCTGCAAGGGGTTAATGTGGGGGTGCTGCAGGGGTCCCGATAGAGACCCCTGCAGCATGGGGATGTGTATAGGGTGCAGGGGGGAGCCTCACACTGCTGTCTCGGGCTGTTCCGAGGCAGCACGTAGAGGCTTTCGGATCCCTTGCGTGGACTTTTTGTCCACGTAGGGATTCTTACGATATGCGAGACTCGTGCATAGATTTAAGGCTACGTAGCTCTCTCGGAGCCTATTCTCGGCCATTTTCTCGCAGTCATATCGTAAAGCAGGCTGCGAGAGATTCGGTTCTCGCAAACAGCAGGAAAACTGCCTTTTGCGAGCACCGAGAGAACTACGAGGGAGAATTTAATAGGGCCCCTAGTTTCTCCACCAAAAAAACTATGCTACAAGTATATTTATACATTTTTTTAGGCATTTATATAAACAATTGAGTGCTGGTGTATTATGGTTTCTCAGATTGCAGTTCAGAGAAGTCTTTGCAATGTAGATGAGTCACAATGCAATGGTATTGGTAGAACTATAAAATGTCTAGATAGAAAAGAGAGTCTTTAGAGACTCCTTGACAAGCAGATTACTACTCCAAAAACATTTTTTGATTTCTGTGACAAAAAAATTGAAAAGTTCAAATTTCATTATATTAGTTACATAGTAAATATAGTTACATAGTAATTAAGGTTGAAAAAAGACTTTCAGTCCATCAAGTTCAACCTGTTAAGATCTCCACTGATCTGCAATATGCGGATTAGTTATTAATTAAATTATTGATTAAATAATTATTAATAGTATAGTATTGGAGGATGAATAAAGAGTTAGTCCATCAAGTTCAACCTTTTTAGATCTCTATTGATCTTTTTAATGTGGACTATTTATTATTATTGTTAATTGTTAATTGATCCAGAGGAAGGCAAACAGAAAAAAAAAACCATTGAAACTTTGCCAATTGTCTCATAAGGGGAAAAAAAGCAAAATTCCTTCCTGACCCCAGAAACTGGCGATCAAATTTCTCCCTGGATCAATATTCCTTGCTAGTTATCTAGGATAGCCTTGAATGCCCTCTTTATTCAAAAATATATCTAACCCCTTTTTGAAGTTGTCTATCGAATTCGCTGTCACCACCTCCTTTGGTAGAGAATTCCACAGTTTAACCACCCTAACTGTGAAGAACCCTTTTCTTTGTTTAAGGTGAAATCCTTTTTCCTCTAACCTCGAAGGGTGTCCTCTTGTCAGTTGAAAATCTCTTGCTACAAAAAGTTCACTTGACAAAGCCTTATATTGACCCTGGATGTATTTATATAACTTAATCATATCCCCTCGTAGACGCCTTTTTTCTAGCGAAAATAAGTTTAATTTTGTTAGTCTTTCTTCATAACTTAGCCCCTCCATTCCCCTTATTAGTTTTGTAGCCCTTCTCTGTACTTTTTCCAGCTCTAAAATTATTTTTTTATGAGGTGGTGCCCAAAATTGTACTCCATATTCCAAATGAGGGCGTACTAGAGATTTGTATAGTGGCAGAATTATATCTTCTTCCCTGGCTTCTATACCCTTCCTAATACATGCTAATATTTTATTTGCCTTTGCAGGCGCTGCTTGGCATTGAGCGCTGTTACCTAGGTGGTTGTCCACTAGTACTCCCAAATCCCTTTCAATATCTGATACCCCTAGATTTGCTCCATTAAGATTATAGATTGCTTGGCTATTGGTCCTTCCCAAATGCATAACCTTAAATTTATTTGTATTAAATCTCATCTGCCATTTAGCCGCCCATTTCTCTAATTTATGCAAATCCTTTTGTAGGGAAAGTACATCATTATCTGATTTTATTACCTTGCACAACTTAGTGTCATCAGCAAAAATGGAGACACTACATTCGAGTCCTACTTCAATGTCATTAATAAATATGTTAAAAAGGAGAGGACCTAATACTGAACCTTGAGGAACCCCACTTATCACATTAGACCAATCGGAGTATGTTCCATTTACAACAACCCTTTGCTTCCTGTCTTTTAGCCAGCTCTCGATCCATGAGCAGATATTTACTGCAATTCCTGTATCCCTTAGTTTGCTCACTAGTCTTCCATGTGGCACTGTATCAAATGCCTTTGAAAAATCTAAAAAGACTACATCCACTGAGTTGCCCTGATCCAAGTTCCTACTAACCTCCTCATAAAAATCAATTAGATTGGTCTGACACGACCTTTCCTTCATAAATCCATGTTGACTGCTACCTATGATCCTGTTCAAATAGACATATTATTGTATTCTGTCCCTTATTAACCCTTCTAAAAGCTTCCCAACTACAGAAGTGAGGCTCACTGGTCTATAATTCCCCGGATTTGCTCTAGATACCTTCTTAAATATAGGTATCACCTCTGCTTTTCTCCAGTCATCTGGTAGAGACCCTGTAGTGAGTGAGTCTTGAAAGATTAGATATAATGGTTTGGCTATTACAGAACCCAGCTCCCTCAGTACCCTTGGATGTATTCCATCAGGACCTGGGGCTTTATTAACATTTATTTTCTCCAACCTCTTTTGTATTTCTTCCTGCGTTAACCAATTATTTAGTAAAGGTAGTGTAGCCCCATTATATTGCGGTGTCCCAACCACTGGTACCTCCCTTGTGTATACCGAAGAAAAGAACCTATTTAGCTCATCTGCCTTTTCCTGGTCACTAATTATCAGATGGCCTGTGTCACATTGTAATGGTCCTATCGATTCCTTCCTGGCCTTCTTCCCATTAATATATTTAAAAAATATTTTAGGGTTAGTCTTACTTTCTATTGTAACTGACTTCTCATTTTCTATTTTAGCCAGTCTAATAGCCCTTTTGCAAGACTTGTTGATTTCCTTATAGTCACATAAAGCTGCCTCTGTTCCCTCCTTCTTGTATAATTTAAATGCATATTTCTTTTTCCTCATCATGATCTTTAAGTCATTGTTAAGCCACATGGGATGTGATTTACTCCTATTCATTTTATTTCCACATGGTACATGCTGATGAGTATGTTTATTTAGTAAGGATTTGAATGTTGTCCATTTATTTTCAGTATTCTTCCCTGTAAGTTCTTTGTCCCAGTCTATATGTTGTATTGCTGCCCATAGCCCATTAAACTTAGCCCTTTTAAAATTTAGAGTTTTTGTTGGCCCCTTACAACTCTGTTTTTGTATTCAATCTCAAATGATACTGTGTTGTGATCACTGTTCCCCAAGGGTTTCCCTATTTTTACATTTGATATTATATCAATATTACTTGTGATGACTAAATCCAAGATGGCCCCATTTCTAGTAGGTTCTTGTATTACCTGGGCCAGATAATGATCCCTGAGTGTACTCAAGAACCTGCTCCCCTTAGCTGAGCTGCTGGTCTCGTTTATCCAGTTTATATAAGGGTAATTAAAGTCTCCCATTATTAGAACTTGCCCATGCTTAGCTGCATTTCCAATCTGTAACAATAATTGTATTTCCTCACTTTTAGCTATATTTGGGGGTTTATAGCATACTCCCACCAATATGCGTTAAGAATTAGCTCCTCCACTATTTAGCTCAACCCACAAGGATTCAATGATGCCGTTAGTGCCAGCATAAATATCTTCTCTGACTATAGGCTTAAATTCAGGCCTAACATAAAGACAGATCCCTCCTCCTCTTTTACCATTTCCCCTATCTTTCCTAAATAGGGTATAACCATCCAGATTAACAGTCCATTCATAAGATTCATCCCACCATGTTTCCGTAATGCCTATTAAGCCCCATTTTTCTTGTACATATTTCTAGCTCATCCATTTTCCCAGGCAAACTTCTTGCATTAGCAATCATACACTTTATGTTGCTATGGCTCTGCTGTTGTGAAGTGCCTGCCACTGTATTTGAGGCCCCTATTAATACCTCCCTACTTTCTTTTGTAACCCTCCCCCCTTCTCCTCCCCCATGGGTAACTAATTCATCCCTTTCCCTCTCTACCCTATTTACCCCAATACTTCTATATAGTCCCTCCCCCCCACCTACAAGTTTAAAAACTCCCCCAGCCGTTCTACCATCCTATCCCCTAGCACAAAAGCGCCCTCATCATTAAGGTGCAATCCATCCCTGCTATAGAGATTGTACCCAAGTGAGAAGTCAGCCCAGTGCTCTAAAAACCCAAAAACCTCTGCACTGCACCACTTTTTTAGCCACGCATTAACCTCCCTAAGCTCCTTTTGCCTCCCTGGGCTAGCACGTGGCACTGGTAGTATCTCAGAAAATACTACTTTGGAGGTCCTTGCTTTAAGCTTATTCCCTAATTCTCTAAAATCATTCTTTAGGACGCTCCATCCTCCACTAACTTTGTCATTGGTACCAATGTGTACCAAGACCGCCCGTTCATTACCAGCCTCTCCCAATAATTTATCCACCAGATCCACAACATGCCGAACCCGAGCACCCGGGAGACAGCAAACTGTTCGATTGCTGGGATCTGGGTGACAAATTGTGTGTGTGACATGTGACTACACATAATACACATATATGTGCGTGTGACATATCACTATACATGAATCCTATTTTAATATTCAATTATTAATTTTTTGTAATGTCATTTAAAGATTAGTTTGTTGCAGGGGCTATACTGTACACATAAATGTGCGTGCCACATGTCACTATACATAAATCACATTTTCATACGTAAATAAAAATTTTTTGTCCTGTCTTGATAATAAAATGTAATATATTATAGCTTACCTCTCAGTTGTAATTTGCACAATGTAAAGTAGTAAATTAGGAAACAATTCTCTTCTCAAGTAACAGCAGCAGTTACCTATCCAGTCACACCGTTCATCACCTGAGTAGAAATGTAGAATTTTGTGGAAAGTAGGCAGTATTTATAAACTGCGCGAGCCCGCCAGCGTTAGCAACAACTTGCATGCTCACAACTATATATGTGATGTGTATTTATTATCTGTTTTTGTACTCTGTATGGTGGAAGCTTCTCTTGCTCTTGTTCCTAACCATACACTAAATGGTGTTCCTATAGACACAGGAGAGGGAGAGGAAGTAGAGGGGGGAGAAGCTTGCAATGAGCGCCAAAGTCGCTTATTGCGAGGCAAGTGATTAGCGCCAAAGAGCCTTGCATTGTGTGACAAACAGCATTGCCAGGCATAACATTTTATTGCCGTCATTTTTGACAGGCAAGTTGCTAGTACATATATATATATAAATATATATATATATATATATATATATATATATATATATATATATAGACCCATGGCATGGTTGGGACCAATATGGTCCCGCTTGGTGTAATGTGTGTTTTTAAGGTGCGGTCTGGGCCTATATAGTCCCGCTTGGTATTTTAAGGTTTTAAAGGTCCAGTTGGGGCCTGCATGGTCCCGCTTGGTGTAATGTGGGATTTAAGGTCTGGTTGGAGCCTATATAGCCCCACTTCGTATTTTAAGGTTTTTTAGGTAAAGTTTTGGCCTATATAGTCTTGCTCTGTATTTTAAGGTTTTTATGTATAGTTTTGGCCTATATAGTCCCGCTTAGTATTTTAAGGTTTTAAAGGCTTGGTTGGGGCCTATATGGTCCCGCTTTGTGTAATAAGTGTTTTTAAGGTCCAGCTGGGGTCTATATAGTCCCGTTTAGTATTTTAAGGTTTTAAAAGTATGGTTGGGGCCTATATATTTCTGCCTAGTATTTTAAAGTTTTTAAGATTCGGTTGGTGCCTATATGGTCCCGCTTGGCGTAATGTGGGTTTTTAAGGTGCGGTTTGGGCCCATATAGTACCGCTTGGTATTTTAAGGTTTTAAATGTCCGGTTGGGGCCTATATGGTCCCGCTTTGTGTAATGTGTGTTTTTAAGGTCCAGTTGGTTCCTATATAGTCCCGCTTGGTATTTTAAGGTTTTAAAGATGCGGTTGGGACCTATATGGTCCCTCTTGGGAAAAAGTGGATTTTAAGGTCCTGTTTGGGCCTATATAGTCCCTCTTGGTAACTTAGGTTTTAAAGGTCCGGTTGGGGCCTATATGGTCCCGTTTCGTAGAATGTGTGTTTTTAAGGTCCGGTTGGGGCCTATATAGTCGCACTTGGTATTTTAAGGATTTTAGGTACAGTTTTGTCCTATATAGTCCCTCTTGGTATTTTAAGGTTTAAAGATCCGGTTGGGGCCTATATGGTCCCGCTTGCTGTAATTTGGGTTTTTAAGGTCTAGTTGGGGCCTATAAAGTCCCACTTGGTATTTTAAGGATTTTAGGAACAGTTTTGTCCTATATAGTCCCTCTTGGTATTTTAAGGTTTAAAGATCCGGTTGGGGCCTATATGGTCCCGCTTGCTGTAATTTGGGTTTTTAAGGTCTAGTTGGGGCCTATAAAGTCCCGCTTGGTATTTGAAGGTTTTTAGGTACAGTTTTCGCCTATATAGTCCCGCTTAGTATTTTAAGGTTTTAAAGGTCCGGTTGGGGCCTATATGGTCCCGCTTGATGTAATGTGTGTTTTCAAGGTCCGGTTGGGGCCTATATAGTCCCACTTGGTATTTTAAGTTTTTCTAGGTACGGTTTTGGAGTCTATAGTCCCACCTAGTATTTTAAGGTTTTAAAGGTCGAGTTGGGGCCTATATAGTCCCACTTGGTATTTTAAGGTTTTGAAGGTCCGGTTGGGGTCTATATGGTCGCGTTTGGTGTAATGTGGGTTGTTAAGGTCTGGTTGGGGCCAATATAGTCCCACTTGGTAGTTTAAGGTTTTTTAGGTACAGTTTTGGTCTACATAGTCCTGCTTGGTATTTTAAAGTTCTAAAGGTCCAGTTGGGGCCCATATGATTCCGCTTGGTGTAATGTGGGTTTTTAAGGTCCGGTTGGGGGCTATATAGTTCCTCTTGGTATTTTAAGGTTTTAAAGGTCCGGTTGGGCCTATATGGTCCCGCTTGGTATTTTAAGGTTTTAACGGTCGGGTTGGGGCCTATATGGTCCCGCTTGGTATTTTAAGGTTTTAACGGTCGGGTTGGGGCCTATATGGTCCCGCTTGGTGTAATGTGTGTTTTTAAGGTCCATTGTGGGCCTATATAGTCCTGCTTGGTATTTAAATATTTTTGAAGGTATGGTTTTGGACAATATAGTCCCACTTAGTATTTTTTTAAGGTTTTCATGGGATTTTAAGGTTTTAAAAGTCTGGTTGGGGCCTATATGGTTCCGATTGGTGTAATGTGGGTTTTTAAGGTCTGGTTGGGGCCTATTAAGTCCCGCTTGGTATTTTAAGCTTTTTAGGTACCGTTTTGGCCTATATAGTCTACCTTAGTATTTTAAGGTTTTAAAGGTCCGGTTGGGGACTATATGCTCCCGCTTTGTGTAATGTGTGTCTTTAAGGTCCGGTTGGGCCGTAAATAGTCCCGCTTGGTATTTTAAGGTTTTAAAGGTCCAGTTGGGGCCTATATGGTCCCGATTGGTGTAATGTGGGTATTTGAGGTCCGGTTGGGACGTATATAGTCCTGCTTGTTTTTTTTAACGTTTTTCACGTACGTTTTTGGCCTATATAGTCCTGCTTGTTTTTTTTAAATGTTTTAATGGTCCGTTTGGGGGCTATATGGTCCTGCTTGGTGTCATGTGGGTTTTTAAGGTTGGGTTTGGCCCTATAGTGCTGCTTGGTATTTTAAGGTTTTAAAAGTCTGGTTGGGTTCTATATGTCCCGCTTGGAGTAATGTAGGTTTTGAAGGTGCGTTCGGGGGGGTATATAGTCTCGCTTTGTATTTTAATTTTTTTTGGGTACGGTTTTGGCCTATATAGTCCCGCTTGGTATTTTAAGATTTTAAAGGTCCGGTTGGGGCCCATATGGTCTCGCTTGGTGTAATGTGGTTTTTAAGATCCAGTTGGGATCTATATAGTCCAGCTTTCTATTTTAAGATTTTAAAGGTCCGGTTGGGGCCCATATGGTCCCGCTTGGAGTAATTTGGTTTGTAAGTCAGGTTGGGGACTATATAGTTCCGCTTCATATTTTAAGGGTTTAACGGTCCGATTGGGGCCTATATGGTCCCACTTGGTATTTTAAGGTTTTAAAGGTCCGGTTAGGGACTATATGGTTCCGCTTGATGTGATGTGGGTTTTTAATGTCTAGTGGGGGCCTATATAGTCCCGCTTGGTATTTTAAGCTTTTTAGGTACCGTTTTGGCCTATAAAGTCCCCCTTAGTATTTTAAGGTTTTAAAGGTCCGGTTTCGGACTATATGCTCCCGCTTGGTTTAATGTGGGTTTTTAAGATCCGGTTTATGCGTATATAGTCTCGCTTTTTTAAAAAGTTTTTTTAGGTACAATTTTGGCCTGTATAGTCCTGCTTGGTGTTTTAAAGGTTTTAATGGTCCGGTTGGGGCCTATACGGTCCTGCTTGGTGTAATGTTGTTTTTTAAAGGCTGGCTGGGGCCATATAGTCCCTCTTGGTATTTTAAGTTTTTTTAGGTACATTTTTGGCATATATGGTCCTGCTTGGTATTTTAAAGTTCTAAAGGTCCAGTTGGTGCCCATATGATTCTGCTTGGTGTAATGTTGGTTTTTAAGGTCCGGTTGGGGGCTATATAGTCCTGCTTGGTATTTTAAGGTTTTAAAGGTCCGGTTGGGCCTATATGGTCCCGCATGGTATTTTAAGGTTTTAACAGTCCAGTTGGGCCTATATGGTCCCGCTTGGTGTAATGTGTGTTTTTAAGGTCCAGTGTGGGCCTATATAGTCCTGCTTGGTATTTAAAGGTTTTTTAGTTACGGTTTTGGACAATATAGTCCTGCTTGATATTTTAAAGTTCTAAAGGTCTGGTTGGGACCAATATAGTCCCACTTGGTATTTTAAGGTTTTTTAGGTACAGTTTTGGCCTATATAGTCCTGCTTGGTATTTTAAAGTTCTAAAGGTCCAGTTGGGGCTCATATGATTCCGCTTGATGTATTGTGTGTTTTTAAGGTCCGGTTGGGGCGTATATAGTCCCACTTGGTGTTTTAAGGTTTTAAAGGTCCGGTTGGGGCCTATATGGTCTTGATTGGTTTAATGTGGGTTTTTAAGGTCCGGTTGGTTCGTATTTAGTCCCGCTTTAAAAAAAAGTTTTTTTAGGTACAATTTTGGCCTATATAGTTCTGCTTGGTGTTTTAGAGGTTTTGATGGTCCGGATGGGGCCTATACCGTCCTGCTTGGTGTAATGTTCGTTTTTAAGGTTCGGTTTGGCCCTCTATAGTCCTGATTGGTATTTTAAGGTTTTAAAGGTCTTGTTGGGTCCTATATGGTCCAGCTTGGAGTAATGTGGGTTTTTTAGGTACGGTTTTGGCCTATATAGTCCCGCTTGGTATTTTCTCGCTTGGTGTAATGTTGGTTGTTAAGGTCCAGTTGGGGTCTATATAGTCCCACTTGCTATTTTAAGATTTTAAAGGTCCGGTTGGGTCCTATATAGTCCAGCTTGGTATTGTAAGTTTTTAAAGGTCCGGTTGGGGCCTATATGGTCCCGCTTGGTGTAATGTGGGGTTGTAAGTTCTGATTTGGGGCCCGTATGGTCCCACTTGGAGTAATGTGGGTTAATAATGTCTGGTTGGGGCCTTTATAGTCCTGCTTGTTATTTTATGTTTTTTTTTGTATGGTTCAGGCCTATATAGTACCACTTGGTGTAATGTTTGTTTTTAAGGTCCAGTTGGGGCCCATATAGTCCTTCTTGGTGTAATGTGGGTTTTTAGGTACTGTTTGGGTTTATATAGACTAGTATGGTATAATGTAGGTTTTTAGGTACTGCTTGGGCCTGTATAGACATGCATGGTATAATTTGGGTTTTTAGTTACTGTTTGGGCCCATGATATAATGTGGGGTTTTAGGTACTGTTTGGTCCTATATAGACATGCATGGTATAATGTGGATTTTTAGGTATTATTTGGGCCTTTATAGACTTCATGGTATAATGTGGGTTTTTAGGTTTGGTTTGGTCCTATATAGACCAGCATGGTATAATGTGAGTTTTTAAGGTTGGTTTGGGCCTATATAGACCAGCATGGTATAATGTGGGTTTTTAGGTACTGTTTGGGCGTATAGAGACCCACATGGTATTTTAAGTTTTTTTTAGGTACCCTGGGGCACTATATAGACCAGCATGGTATAGTGATGAATATTAGGTAGCTATCTAAGTGATAAAGGGGGCAGTGGTTTGGAAGGGATGATGCCTTGCATGCTCTGATTTGTTTGCTTGTTTTAGATCACACCCAGGTCCAAGCATTCTGCAGCTGCAGACTTTTTTGGACTGGTTGTTCAATGACTACACTTCAAGAGACCCTGAGAAGGAGAACTAACTGTTGGTAAATGTCATTGTGTTGTTGAAACAGAAGACAGATTTGAATGTTATTATATGTCAGAGTCCTAAGAATCTTGAATTTATCAACAGAAAATAAAACAGTGTGCAGCGTATTTTTCAATGAGTGGAGCCAGTATAAGGTCATTGGGCAGGGCATTTAAATGTCAAAATGCCATCATGGGTGAAGTCCATATAAATGGTTGGGGTCTATGAAGGGCTCTCCCTCTGCCGTACCTCGAAACTTGGAAAGTCATCAGCCGCCACTGAATTTGACATATGTGTATTTGAATTTTCCTACTGCTGGAGTAGTTATATTCTACATTAATTGGCAGCATCAATTACACAAATATTTAAGGGGTGTTATTTGCAAGGAAGCTATGTAATATTTAATTCTCACAAATGTATGATTTTGTTATATATTCAAAAGACTTATTTATCTAATATGGAAAAAGCTGGCAAAACTCTGAAAATAGAAACCTAAGTTAAGTAACTCAAGTATAGTGACAGGCACTTCAGAACAACAAACTCATAACATAAAGTGTTTGCTTACTAATGCCAGAAGCGCATAAGCTTGCCAGGTAAAATGGGAGAGTTAGAATTATTAGCAGTTAATGAGAAATGGGATTTAATAGGCATTACCAAAATATGGTGGGATGAATCTCATGTTTTGACTGTTTGTTAATCTGGATGGTTATAACCTAGGGGAAATAGAAAAAGAGGAGGAGGGATTTGTCTGTATGTTAAGCCTGAATTTAAACCTATAGTCAGAGAAGATATTTATGCTGAAACTAGGGGTAATGTTGAATGTTTGTGGGTAGAGTTAAATAGCAGAGCAGCAAATTGCAAAAAAATATTGCCTGGAGTATGCTATAAACCCCCAAATATGATTGAAAGTATTTTTACAGATTGGAAATGCAGGTAAAATGGGCAATTTTTAATAATGGGAGATTTTAACTACCCTGAATTAACTGGATAAATGAGACCAGCAGTTCAGCTAAGGGGAGCAGGTTCTTGAGCACACTCGGGGATCATTATCTGGCCCAGAACCTACTAAAAATTATTCTATCTTGGATTTAGCCATCACAAATAATATTGATATAGTATCAAATGTTGAAATAGGGAGACCTTTGGGAAACAGTGATCACAACATTTGAGATTGAATTAAAAAAACAAAACTGTAAATGGCCAACATAAAGTCTTGATTTTAAAAGGGCAGATATTAATGGTCTAAGGGAAGCAAGACAACGTATAGACTGGGACAGAGAACTGATGGGTAAAATACTGAACATAAATGGACAACATTCAAATCCTTACTAAATATACATACCTATCACCATATACCATGTGGAAATAAAAGTAGAAGGTGTAAACACAACCCATGTGGCTTAACAATGATTTAAAGATGAAGATGACAAGTAAAAAACAGGCATTTAAATTATACAAAAAAGAGGGGTCAGAGACTGCTTTACATGATAACAAGGAAGTCAACAAGGCTTGCAAAAGGGCTATTAGACTGGTTAAAATTGAAAATTATAAGTTAGTTGCAAAGGAGAGTAAGAATAACCCTTAAATATTTTTAAATATATTAATGGGAAGAAGGTCAGGAAGGAAGCTTTAGGAACATCACAATGTGACAAAGGCCATCGGATAATTAGTTACCAGGAAAAGGCAGATGAGCTAAATAGGTTATTTTCTTCGTATACACAAGGGAGGTACCATTAGGGGACACCACAACATAATGGAGCTACACTAACTTCACCAAATAATTGGTCAACACAGTAAGAAATCCAAAAGAGGTTAGAATAAATATCACATATATAGTTGTGAGCGTACGAGTTGTTGCTAACGCTGCGAGCCGAAGGCGCTCCATGACAGCAACGAGGGCCTCAGTTGCTGGCATGGAGCGTCACAGGCGCTCCTTGCCAGCAACTGAGACCCTCGCGAAGCGAGGGCCTCAGTTGGTGGCATGGAGCGCCAAAGGCGCTCCATGCCAGCAACTGCGACCCTCGCAAACTTCACCTCGCAACGCAAACTACACAACACAGCAATTACGACACTCGCTAAATTTTACGACCAACGCAAACAACATACGACACACGTTAACACACATTACGGCCTCGCAAAACTCGGACGCAACTTGCGAACATTACAAAATTAAAAACACAATACATACACACAGCACATACATAAAAAGCTTACCCACAGCAAGAGGGAGCATCCAGGACCTCAAAAATGCAACTTACACCTTCATTTCACTCGAAATAAAAGAGTTTAGACACAAAAAAATTTGCTAAGCGAGAAAAAAATGGCAGCCGAAAAAAACGAAAACGAGGCTACACACGCAAACACCATACGACACATGTTAACAGATATTACGACCTCGCAAACATCGGACGCAACACGCCGACATACAAACATTTAAAACACACTAAATACACACAACACACACATAAAAAGCTTACCTACAGCAAGAGGAACCATCCAGCACCTCAAAAAAACAAGTTACACCTTTATTTAAATAAAAATAAAACACTTTAGACACTAATACAATCGCTAAGCGAGAGAAAAAATGTCCGACGAACAAAACGAAAACGAGGCTTCAGACGTAACTATACTACACTTACTCGCAATAATGAAATACATACTATGCGGAACGTATCACACTCATATTAAACACCATTTTGACCACTACTACGCACAAAATGGCGGATGGAACGCAAATTGTAAGCTATAACGCAAATAGCGCATGCGTATTGCGTTCTAACGGTCTAACTTTCCAGAAATTTCTACAAGTTTATAAATACTGCCTACTTTCCACCAAAAACTACATTTCTCCTCAGGTGATGAACGGAGTGACTTCATAGTTAACTGCTGCTTTTACTTGAGAAGACAATTCTTTCCTAATTTACTACTTTACATTGTGCAAATTACAACTGAGAGGTAAGCTATAATAAATTACATTTTGTTATCAAGACAGGTCCAAAAAAAAAAATTATAAGTATGAAAATTTGATTTCTGTATAGTGACATGTGACACATTTATGTGTTTAGGCCCTGCAACAAACTAATCTTTAAATGACATTACCAAAAATTAATACTTTTATATTAAAATCGGATTTATGTATAGTGATATGTGACACGCACAAAAGATAAATACATATGAAAATGTGCTTCATGTATGCCACAGATTTCTGTGTATAGTCCCTGCAAATAACTAATATTAATCACAAATAATTAAACAACTATATTGTAATGACAGTAACAAAAAAAATTGGGTATACTCATATGTGACACGCACATATATGTGTCTCATGTATAGTCACATGTCACACGCACATTTATTGTGGAGCCACAAAAAAAGAGTCATGTTCATTGAAAGTAATTACAAAAGTAGATCTTTACATAACATTAATTTATTGGAATTCACTATATAACCTAAACATCTATCTTTCACCTTTTTTTACTATTCCAACAGACTCAGCATCAACAGCGTCACTCAAGAATTTGCACCGTGCACTGTCACCCACAATCCCTTTTAAACAACTCCAAGAAAGAACAAGAGGTAAGATAGAAAAATACATTACATGCTGAAAAGGACCATGCTTTGCTAAATCAAAAAGAAGAAATATATAATTAACCATTTCACATTCTTTTTAAAACAGACACTACAAGAAGACCAGCGAATTAAGATTGGCAGGAGGGGACCCTCTGTCATTCGACACTTCAATCAAGGTAAAGTATTAAGTATAAAAAAAGAAAACAACTATGAGCCTCATTCAATTCCGAGTTGCCCAATTGAATAGGCCTCTATATAAGCACATACAAAAAAATCTAAACAAACTTTTTAGTTACTGAACCTCTATCCAAAACAAAGGTTTTCACTAACTAAAAACTTCTGTCAAAATATCTTATGTGCTTATATAGAGCCCTATTCAATTGACAACTTTCACATTCAATGAGGACCTATATATGTTTAATTGTGACAATTTAACAAATACAGCAATCAAAGGCCCTCATTTAATTGCTTTTTTCCCAAAATTTAATAGGCCTCTAAATGATGGTCTCATTAAGTGAATCAAGGCCCTCATTCAATTGCAATTTGAACAATTGAATAGGGCCCTAAATAACGACATTACATATATTTTTTAAATAAGTTTTTTGTTATCAAGCATCGATTCAAAAGAAAGGTTTTCAATAACTAAAAAATTATTTAAAAAATATATATTATGGCCCTCATTCAATTGCCATTGGCCAATTGAATAGGGGTTAAAATAAGCACATAGCATATTTATTTTAAAGAAGTTTTTAGTTAGTGAAAAACTTGCTTTTGGATAGATGTTTACTAACTAAAAACTTCTTTAAAAAAAAAATGTTGTGTGCTTATTTTGACCCCTATTCAATTGGCCAAATTGCAATTGAATGAGGGCCTATGTGTTTATTTAGGGTCCAATTCAATTGGGCAAATTGTAGTTGAATAAGGCCCCAACTATGCACCATATGGTACACACAAAATAGGCTTGGACACAAAAAAACAAAAACAAATAAAAAACTAAATTCATATTCTTCTTTAATGTTTAACAACCTATAAGCCTTACAAAAAACCATAAATAACTATACCAAAGTGGTACACACAAAACAGGATTGTACAAAAATAACACAAACACATAGCAAACTAAATTCATATTCTTCTTTAATGTTTAACAACCTATAAGCCTTACAAACAACACTAAGGCCCTCATTCAATTGCAATTTGGCCAATTCAATAAGGCCCTAAATAATCACATAGCATATTTTTTTTAAAGAAGTTTTTAGTTAGTTAGGCCCTTATTCAATTGCAATTTGGCCAATTGAATAAGGCTCTAAATAAGCACATAACATATATTTTTTATAGAAGTTTTTAGTTAGTAAACATCTATCCAAAAGCAAGGTTTTCACTAACTAAAAACTTCTTTAAAAAATATATGTTATGTGCTTATTTAGAGCCCAATTCGATTGGCCAAATCGCAATTGAATGAGGGCCTAAGAGCCTCATTCAATTGTGATTTGGCCAATTGAATAGGGCTCTAAATTAGCACAGAGCATATTTTTTTACAGAACTTTTTAGTTAGTGAACTTCTTTCCAAAAGCAAGGTCTTCACTAACCAAAAAATTCTTTAAAAATATGTGCTCTGTGCTAATATAGAGCCCTATTCATTTGGCCAAATCGCATTTGAATGACGCCCTAAATAAGTATACCACAAGTGGTGCGCACAAAAAAGGATTGTAGAAAAACTCCCACAAACACATAGCAAACTAAATTCATATTCTTAGTTAATGTTTAACAACCTATAAGCCTTACAAAGAAGCCTAAATAAGTATACCAGAAGTGGTGCGCACAAATAGGATTTTACTAAAACTCACACAAACACATAGGAAACTACATTAAGATTCTTCTTTCATTTTTAACAACCAATAAGCCTTACAAAGAAGCCTAAATAAGTATACCACAAGTGGTGCGCACAAAACAGGATTGTAATAAAACTCACACAAACACATAGGAAACTACATTAACATTCTTCTTTAATGTTTAACAACCTATAACCATTACAATGAAGACTAAATAAGTATACCAGAAGTGGTGCGCACAAATCAGGATTGTAGAAAAAAACACACAAACACATAGCAAACTGAATTAATATTCTTCTTTAATGTTTCACAACCTACAAGCCTTGCTAAGAAGCTTAAATAAGCATAACAAAAGTCGTGCGAACAAATCAGGATTGTAGATAAAGCTAGACAAACACATAGAAAAAAATAACCATAACAGATACAATACACCAAAATTAAGACATTTTTGCTTTATTTAAAAGACATTTCACTCAAACAACATTTTCAATTTTATGTTACAACAGATACTGCTTGAAGACAATCGGACGAGGACTTTCAGCACAGGACCAGACCATCGCACGAGGACTTTCAACACAGGACCAGACCAGCGGACGAGGACTTTCAACACAGGACCAGACCATCGGACGAGGACTTTCACCAAAGGACCACAACATCGGACGAGGGCTATCGCCAGAGGACCACAACATCGGACCACGACTTTCAACAGAGGACCAGACCATAGGACCAGGATTTTAAACAGAGGACCACACCATCGGACGAGGACTTCCAACAGAGGGCCAGACCATTGGACAAAGATTTTCAACCAAGGACCAACAAACATTCTGATTGAAATCACACTTCAACCAAGGTACAGTATAATAAGTACAAAAGGAGAAAACTAAAGAAACATGTTTTATCTGCATCGGTGTCAACAGAAAAATAAATAAAAAATTAAGAACTATGTCCCTTATTGTATTTAAATTGGCAATATGCAATACATGTTTCAATAACCACATCAATGTTTTTTTTTGCAAAGAAGTTTTTAATTGGTAAACATCTATCCACAAACAAGGTTTTCAATAACTAAAAACTTACTTCAAAAAAGGTGTTAACTGCTTATTTACAGCAGTATTCAATTGGCCAAATTGTTATTCAATGAGGCCATGAATTATAACTTTTAACAAAATATAACTGATACATTAATGATTTACCTTTTATTTCTCAAATATTCACAATAATCTTTAACAGTAATTACAAATTTAAATATACCCAATTACATTTCTTTTTTTGCCTTTACAGATTAACATGGCTGATAACAAGAGCAAACAAGAGAAGAAAAGACGTCAAACTAGTGAAAGACAAGAGAGATGGGCCGCCCAGCAGACACCAGAGGAGAAAGAAATTCAACGAGAAAAAGAATGCAAAAGACTTGCAAGCAAAAGACTATCAGCTGCAAAAATAAAAGATATGCCAAAAAAACTACAAAGCAAATAAAGCATTTACAACCTGTTCCTCAAACATCAGATGACATTTTAAAAGATAAAATTAAAGACATACCAAAAAAAGCAACTAAAAAAACAAAGCATTTACAACCTGTTCCTGAAACCTTACAGGACATTTCACCAAAACCAGGACAACATATACCAAGAAAAGCCACGAAAAAAACTAAGCATTTAGAACCTGTTGTTCAAACATTCCATGACTTTTCACCTGATGAATATGCAAGTCAAACTCCTATATGCTTTGCAAATTTTCCTTTACTCAAGTCTTTAGCAGTAGAGGTTCATAGTTGTGGGGACATGACTACTCAATGTCAGTTTTGTGAGGCTTATTATTTTAAACAAGAGAGACCCAGAGATGGGCAATTTATTAGTTGCTGTCAAAAAGGCAAGTTCAAACTTCCAGAAAGGAAAGAATTTCCAATCTATTTACAAAATATTATGACTGAACCTACTTTTCCAAACTACAAAAATTTTAAGACAAACATAAGATCCTACAATAGTGCCATATCCTTTGCATCTATGGGGGCAACATTAGCTGCTAATGTACCAGGACATGGTCCTTACTGTTTTAAAGTCCAAGGCCAAATTTATCATCGTACTTCCCATTTACATCCAGAGGAAGGAAAGCAAAGAAAATTCGCTCAACTATATGTCCTAGATACAATGGAAGCTGTTGACCTACGTATGCAGATGGAAGAAAATAAAAAATGCTTCCCAGTGTTTTCATAGAGCTAAATAACATTATGGACAACAATCCCTAAAGTAAAGCTTACCAAAAATTGGCAGAAGTAGAAAATGAACACTACTTCATGCACAAAGACATCAATTACCAATGTCAAAGGTTAATATGGTGCTTAAAAGAGACAGACATAGTTATAAACGTCGTTATAACTTGCCAACATCAAATGAGGTTGCAATGGTGTTTCAAAATGATGAAGGAGAACCACCATTTCAAAGAGACATTAGAATATATCCCAGAAATGAGGAGCAACCATTTATTAATATGAATATCTTAAGTCCAAATTTAGATCCAATGACATATCCCATCTTTTTCCCACACGGAGAAGCAGGTTGACAACCAAAATTAACCCTTCCCAGTTACCCAAATGCTAAAGCCAGAATCCGAAATAATGTTTCTATGCTTGAATTTAAAGTAGCTCAAATTGCCATTCGACATGGATTTAATCCAATTTTATGTGGTGGAAAACTAACCCAACAATGGATTATTGATTCATATTTGCAAGTTGAGGCAAATAATTTAAACTTTATAAAATATCAACAAGATAAACTACGTGTAGAACAATATTCTGGACTCATGGACTATGTTGCTGACGTGGCTACAAGCAAAGACATGACAGCTGGCAAAGCCATCATTTTACCATCTTCCTTTCAAGGATCTCCTCGAAATATGAGAGAAAGATACAATGATGCTATGGCTATTGTCACCAAATTTGGCAAACCCGATTTAATTATGACATTTACATGTAATCCACAATGGCCAGAAATTACACAAAATCTACTTCTTGGACAAACTGTTTCCGATCGACCAGATTTAGTAGCCAGAGTTTTCAAGATCAAATTAAATGAATTAATACGTGACTTCACTATAAATCAGTTATTTGGCAAATGTCTTGCTTATGTATATACCATTGAATTCAAAAAAAGAGGCCTTCCACATGCACATCTTCTCATAATACTTCAAGAGAAAGATAAATTAGATACTTCTGACAAAGTGGATGCAGTCATAGTTGCTGAACTACCAGATCCAGAACTATATGGTAGACTATATGAGATTGTTACTCATCGCATGATTCATGGACCCTGTGGAGACCTTAATCCACAATCACCATGTATGGAAAATAATAAATGTTCCAAAGAATTTCCAAAAGATTATAGAGACAAAACATATGCAAATTGTGATGGCTATCCACTTTATAAAAGAAGAGAAGGAGATAGTGCCCTTATTCGTGGAAAAAAAGTGGACAATAGATATGTAGTACCCTACAATCCACATTTACTCATGAAGTACAACGCCCACATCAATGTAGAAGCCTGCACTTCCATCAAATCCATTAAATATGTCTACAAATATATTTACAAAGGCTATGATGCAGCTACTGTAGTCGTCAAAAGTGCAGACAACCCTGAATGTAGTGAGTTCGTACATGATGAACTTGTATCTCATGTAGATGCTCGCTATGTCAGTGCGCCAGAAGCTATGTGGCGGCTTTTAAAATTTGAAATGCATGATAGATCACATGCAGTATATAGATTGGCAGTACATTTGCCACTACAACATTTAGTCTATTTCCATGCTGGAAATGAAATGAATGCATTGGCCCAAAGTGAAGATCGTCACACTACACTAACTGCATGGTTTGAATTAAATTCCACTGATGCTCAAGCAACACAATACTTATATATTGAAATTCCATATCACTATGTTTTTGTGAATGGATTATGGAGACCAAGAAAAACCAGAGGCAATAAAATAATTTCAAGAATTTACACAGTCAGTCCAAGAGATGTTTAACGTTTTTGCTTACGGATATTACTTTTAAATGTTCCAGGAGCACAAAGTTTTGAACACTTAAGAACTGTTAATGACAGTGTATATGAATCCTTCCATCTGTATAATTTATTAATGAGTTCAGTACGAGCACAAGGTCAAATAGCAATGGCGTTTGCCACTACTGGAATTGCTGCACTTTTATTAGAAGGTGGAAGAACTGTTCATAGTGGATTTAAACTGCCAGTGCCTATTTTAGAAACTTCTGTGTCAGATATTCGCATGACATCATTACAAGCAAAGAAATTGAAGAAATGTAAATTAATTATAATAGATGAGGCCACAATGATGTCATGCTATGCCCTCCAATGTATTGACCGTTTGCTTCGTGAAGTCATGGATAATATTTTTCCATTTGGTGGAAAGGTAATGTTGTTGGGTGGTGATTTTAGACAAACATTACCTGTCGTTGTACATGGAAATCGAACTGACATTATCGAAACCTGTATAAAGTCAAGCACAGTATGGAAACATTTTACCCATCTTCAACTGCAACAAAATATGAGATCAGAAGGCCAAACTGATTTCAATGATTGGCTTATTAAAATTGGAGAAGGCAGAACAGAAAAAATACTACATTTAGCTGACGACACTGTTGAGATCCCACCTCATATGATTTGTCAACAAGATATTATATCGGCTATATTTGAAGGGAGCATAAATAACGAAGAATATTCCGAGCTTGCTAACCAAGTCATACTGACGTGTAAAAATAAAGATGCATTAATCCTCAATAATGAAATCTTAAAAAAAAATGAATGCACCACAAAGAAATTATCACAGTGCTGATTCTGTACTTGCTGATGACAATGAAAGTCAGGCTAACTTTTCGACTGAATTCATAAACTCACTAACTCCTTCTGGAATGCCACCACATATTTTGCGGCTAAAGAAAGGTGCAATTATCATGTTACTGCAAAATATGAACCCCAAAAAAGGCCTATGCAATGGAACAAGATTAATTGTTCAACAATTAAAGGACCATTTTATAGATGCTGAAATTTTAACTGGTACCCATAAAGGAGAGAGAGTTTTCATACCAAGAATAGATTTAGCACCAAGTGAAAGTTGTCTCCCTTTTATACTTCAAAGAAGACAATTTCCCATTATTATGGCATTTGCCATGACCATTAATAAATCACAAGGTCAAACTTTCAAATCTGTGGGTATTTACTTGGAAGAACCAGTATTTGCACATGGTCAATTGTATGTTGCATTGTCACGGTGCAAAAATCCACAGGCTATTAAAGTTTACATTGAAAAGAATGAAAGTCAAGGTGATTTATTAGAAGATGGACGTATTTTTTTTTTTTTTAAAAGCATTTTAAAATACATAACAATTTGTTGTTTATTCAGTCATAATTAATTGAAGTACTGTTTATGGATGATTTGCCTCACAAAATACTTGCCTTGCATTTTTCGGACAAATTATGTTAAAATGTTAAGTCACTATGTTACTGTTTCTAATGTTACAAGTTTGAAAACAATATTTTCAAGTTCTTTCATTCAACATATTACAAAGTTCATGTTAAGAGCTCAAGCACCTTTTAAGTCACAATGTAAATATTGACTGTTATCTTAAGATTACTCCCTGGATTAATGTTTATCGCCAGTTCATGTGGTCAGGAAGGAATTACTTTCATTGGGTACGTTTTAAGGAGAGTTTTTACTGTATGCCTTCCTCTGCATTCAATGTATATTGAAGTTAACAATTATTCTGATAGAAATTGCATGTTAATACGGATTACTTTAAAGTTCAACTGTTTTTACATTCAAATGTTAATACTTTTAATACAAAATTATGTTTAAATATTAATTCACTATGTTACTGTTTATAATGTTACAAGTTGTAAAAATGTTTTTTAAAGTTTCTTACTTACACACATAATAAGTATCTGACTTAAACATATTATAAACTTCATGTTAAAATTGGGTACGTTTAAAGGAGGGTTTTTATAATGTTTCTCTTACTCTGCATTAAATGTATATTCAATTTAACAATTCTTCAGATAGAAATTACATGTTAAAAAAACAATTCCTGAAGTTTACTATAATCATTAATTTAAAGTGCAACTGGTTTTACATTCAATTGTTAATACTTTTAATACAAAATTATGTTACAAAATGTATTCACTATGTTACTGTTTATAATGTTCCAAATTCTACAAATGTTTTGTCAAGTTCCAAAGTTACAAAGAAAATAAAGTTCAAGTTTCAAAAAATATACTTTCAAGTTTATTGCTTACATATATTTCAAACTTCATGTTAAAATTGTGGACGTTTGAAAAAGGCTTTTTACTCTTTGCTTTCCTCTGGATTCAATGTATATTGAAGTTAACAATTCTTCAGATACAAATTTCATGTTAAAAAACCATTACCTAAACATTTTACAAAAATACACGTTCATATCACAATACTTACAAGTGTCAAATATCTATATTAATAACTAAACAACTTTACAAACATATACATCACATTGCCGTCATTTTTTGACGGGCAAGTCGCTAGTCACATATATAGTTGTGAGCGTACGAATTGTTGCTAATGCTTGCGGGCTCGCCAAATGGCGCTCCTTGCCAGCAACTGCGACACTCGCAAACTTTACGTCGCAACACAAACAACACAACACACCAACTACGACCCTTGCAAACTTTACCTTGCAACGCAAAAAACATACGAGACACGTTACCACACATTACGACCTCGTAAAAATCGTCCGCAACTCGCGAACATCACAAAATTCTAAACACAATAAATACACACATCACATACATAAAAAGCTTACCTACAGCAAGAGGAAGCATCCAGCACCTCAAAAAAACATGCAAAACACCACAAGAAACTCGCAAAACACCACAAACAACCTATGGATAATCCGCTGAAGACGCATACCACACATTACCCGCCATTTTACGCCAATGTGGAAGTACACAACTACGCTAACGGTTTTATCTCGCGCACGCACACTATTACACTGCACACATTCATTACGCTTACACAGCAGCTCCATACCACTAATGCTGCAGCAACATCAAAACAGATTGCCAGCTCTTCAACACAATGATTCTAAATAGGTAAAGTATATGCATTTATTAATTGTATTATATATTTCAGTAGTATACACAAAACACCATTAGCTACCTTACAATTTCATTGCCGTCATTTTTTGACGGGCAATTCGCTAGTATGTTAATAAAGCCCTGGGTCCTGATGGAATACATCCATAGGTAGATGAGGGAATTTGGCTCTATAATAGCCAAACCATTATATCTATTTTTTCAAGATTCACTCAGCACTGGGTCTCTACCAGATGCCTGGAGAAAAGCAGAGGTGATTCCTATATTAAGAAGGGAGCAAGAACAAATCCAGGAAATTATAGTCCAGTAAGTCTCACTTCTGTAGTGGGAAAGCTTTTAGAAGAGTTAATAATGGATAGTATACAATAATATGTATATTTAAACAAGATTATAAGTAGGAATCAACACAGATTTATGAGCGATACGTCATGTCAAACAGACCTAATTATTTTCTATGAAGAGGTTAGTAGGAACTTGCATCAAGGCAACTCAGTGGATGTAGTCTTTTTGGATTTTGCAAAGGCTTTGGATACTGTGCCACATGGGAGACTATTGAGCAAACTAAGAGATACAGGAATTGCAGTAAATATCTGCTCATCGATGGAGAGCTGGCTAAAAGACAGGAAGCAAAGGGTTGTTGTAAATGGAACATACTCAGATTGGACTAGTGTGGTAAGTGGGGTTCCTCTGGGTTCATATTAGGTCCTCTTCTTTTTGACATATTTATTAATGACTTAGAAGTAGGATTGGAAAGTATTGTCTCCATTTTTGCTGATGACACTAAGTTGTGAAAGGTAATTAAATCAGATAATGATGTACTTTCCCTCCAAAGGGATTTGCTTAAATTAGAGAAATGGGTGTCTAAATGGCAAATCAGATTTAATACAAATAAATGTGAAGTTATGCACAAGGGAAAGAAAAATAGCCATGCAATTTATTATCTTAATGGAGAAATTCTCAGGATATCAGATATAGAAAGGGATTTGGGAGTACTTGTGGACAACCACCTAGGTAACAGTGCTCAATGCCAAGCATTATCTGCAAAGGCAAGTAAAATATTAGCATGTATTAAGACGAGTATAGAAGCAAGGTAAGCAAATATAATTCTGCCACTATACAATTCCCTAGTATGCCCTCATTTGGAAAAAGGAGTGCAATTGTGGGCACCAGTTCATAAAAAGGACATGTAAGAGCTGGAAAAGGCACAGAGAAGGGCTACACAAATATTAAAGGGAATGGAGGGGCTAAGTTATGAAGAAAGACTAACCAAATGAAGCTTATTTTCTCTAGAAAAAATGCATCTAAGAGGGGATATGATTACCTTATATAAATATATCCAGGGTCAATACAAGGCTTTGTTATGTGAACTTTTTGTGCCTAGAGGTTTTCAACTGACAAGAGGACATCTTTTGAGATTAGAAGTAAAAGGATTTCACCTTAAAGAAAGGAAAGGGTTCTTCACAGTAAGGGTGGTTAATCTGTGGAATTCTCTGCCAAAGGCAGGAGTTACAGCGGATTTGATCATTAACTTTAAAAAGGGATTTGATATACTTTTAAATAAAAATGGTATTCAGGGTTATCCTGCATAATTAGATGGAGTATTGATCCAGGGAGGAGTCCGATCACAGTATGTGGGGTCAGAAAGGAATTTTATATGTTTTTCTTCTTATGAGACAATTGGCAAAGTTTCACTGTTTTGTTTTTTTTCTGTTTGTCTTCCTCTGGATCAATTAACAATTATTCCGCATATTGCTACTCAGAGGAGATCTAAAAAGGTTGAACTTGATGTACTCAAAGTCTTTTTTCAACCTCAATTACTATGTAACTATGTCACTAAGTGAAGAATAATCAGCCTTAAGACAAAATCAGTTATGTGTAAAAAGATAAAACATAGCAAAGTAAAAAAAAGTAGGCTTGTTCTATAGGGATGATTACCTACTCAGAGAGCAACCTCTTTTAGCTCACAGAGGCCAAAACATACATCTGGGATTTGCAGCTTCTCCTGTTCAGGGCATAATTGCCTGGTATTTCAGGGCTGGATCACTCTTTTGCTTGCGTCCAGACTGATATACTACAGGAAATATCTCCACGTGAAGGACACAAGTGAGCTAAAAGAGGCTGCTCTCTGAGTAGGTAAGCAGATCTATAGAGCAAATCTACTTGGGTATTGTTCATTCTCAGATGATCACCTCTACTCTTTTTTGCTTAAAACAAAAGTGCCAATTAAATAAATCTCTGTTTTTGTAGATGATATTGGTAAGGGTGAAAACCTATTGAGGGGAGTTATAATAGATGTTACACTAATCCACACAGGTCTATGAACAGAAGATAACACGAAAGTTTAATGTGAATTTGTCAGTGGGTCAAGATAAAGTTCACCAAAGGGTATTGAAGGATCTTCGATTTGTGCTTTTAACAGTTGGCTAAACTTTTTATTCAGTCACTGTTGTCAAGAGTAGTACCATATGACTGGAGAATTGCTAATATTCTTTAGCATTGCCTGATAAAAAGTAAGGATGGCTCCAATAACCCATGTATATGCCAGTTGCTTTTGCCCTAGCAATGTGCAAATAAAGGAAAAAACTTTAGATTTTTTTTTAATACATAAAATTAAACTAATTACAAGATCAAAAGCAGCATCTCATACTATTATAGTAGACATTTTGAGACTAAAGTGATAGACTAAGGAGAAGACATGCCATATCTAGAATTCTGTAAACCATTTGACACTGTCTCAAAAACTGGCATTCACAGGTATTTGAGAACCTAGGACATTGGTTGAGCCATAGCTAAAGTACTGTAGCCAAAGGAAGGAATGGTTACTAGTGATGTGCCTCAGGGATTTGCGCAGTTTAATATTTTTAAAGTGATATTGCTAAGGGACTTAAAGTATAGGTTTGCCTCCCCGCAGATGACACATTATAAAGTGTACCAACTCCATAATTATTAAACAATTCAAGGAATGGTCAAATGTGTGGGAGCTAAAATGTAATGCTGATAAATGCAAACTTATTACAAAACCCATATATGTACGGAACTTATATGTAAAGAACCACTATAGTTTGAGGAAATGCACATGTTTTAAAGCATGAACTGTACTTCAAACTGTAATTCAGGAGCCAGAGTTAAAGTGTTATTTTGTGGATACATAGAGCCAACTCAATGAACTAAGAGTAATCATCAAGGAGACAGCTTTATGTTATACACATTTTTATGTCCCACAGCAAATAACCCTTAAAAAAACATGTATAGCACGGACAGCAGTTAGAGGGCAAGGTAGTTATTAAGAGTGAATAAGATACTGGAGTTAATAAGATGCTGGAAGGTTGGCAAGGTTATCTGGAGCCATGCAGACTGCAGTGCATCCGACAGCTGCTGAAGAGTGTGTTGTGGAGAATCCATACTATGAACATGGCGATCAAGGGGGTCCCACAGGTGCTCAATGGGGTTCAAGTCCAGGGAATTTAGAGGCCAGTAAAATACTTCAACGTCTTCGTTGTGCTCCTCCAACCACTCGCAGACATTTCTGGCCGTATGACATGCTGCATTGTCCTGCTGGAAGATCCCATTCGCTCCAGGGAAGACAGTCAACATCCAGTATGGATAGATAACCCAATCAGTTGAGAGTGCCTTCCAGAAGTATGAGTGGACCCAGACAATGCCAAGAAAACATTCCCCAGACCATAACACTGCCCCCACCAGCCTATGCTCACCCAACAATGGTTGCAGAATGTTTGTTCTCTGAAGCGAAAGCCAATGATTATCCCCTTTTCAAAGTCAGATAAATCACAAGTTTTTCCCATGACAGAGATGGCTGATATGTTTGCAGAATATCTACATGTCACCTTATATACCCCCTAAGCCAGCTCACAACACGTGCCGTATTTCATCGGCTAAGCGCTGATGATGTCAAAAGTGGTCATAATAATGTGACTCAATTTGTACAATGGGTTGGATTCACTATTGATTGAACTTCTCTGTATTCTCAACAATTAATTTTTTTTACTTCCCATTGCTTTTTTCCTAATCATACTGAATATGGCTCTACACGGCAGCATCCACTGCCCGGAACCGAATATATTAAAACCTTCCTACCCTTGCTTAGCTGGTCAGTTTTTGACTTCCTAATAAGGATAGAGATGACTGACTCTTCCACCACCACATCAACCCATAGCAAACCCCCAACCGCTACTCTAGATGGCGCCACTAACTCGGAAATACGAAAACCCCCAAAGAACGCTAACACAAAAACGGCCTTAAATAACTTGTCTTCATACTGAGACACACAAATACCTTCTAACGAAAGAACCACCTTATATAATAACTCAAATGAAACTGGCCTCCTCTTATACCCCAAATTCTTACTCAATCCCCTGTGAATCCCCTTGACTGCCTGTCTGACAACAACATTTTTGGTAACATCCTCCCTACCCTGAAGTTTAAAATAGAAAGCCAAAGCGGATAACACTTCTGACAGGGCCGTAAAATAAATACCCTGAGTGTGTCTTTCCATAATAAGTAACAGCAAAACCTGTACTGTGCTACATTGCAACTCTTGATGTCTCTTGTCCGCACTAAATTGCACCCATTCTGACCAAATTTTGTTATAAGCGATCCAAGTCCATTTAGCCAATGAATTGCGCACCAGTGCAGTTATACCTGGTAGGCTAGCTTCCACAAATCCAGTTGCATCAGAGTTCCTTGTTCCTCCGCTGCTGGCACTGCCTCCCAAATTCTCTGCCACTGAAAACGAGAGAGAGCGTCAGCAATCACATTATATTCTCCAGGGATGTGCACAGCCCTGAAAAATATATTCAGGATCAAGCATCTTAAAACCAATTTTTTTAAGATGTCGTCACTCCAGTCCGCTGGCCACCTCTCTGCGCACCAGCGAGGCCCAAAATAAGCACCGTAACCTCTTGAACCCGCAGCGTCCGCAAAGAGATCCAATTCTGCATTCTGCACTGGATCACACATATTCACCAACTGTCCATTAAAATGCGATAAGAACATTTCCTATATATTAAGGTCCTCACTATGCTCCGTCGTCACTCTAATAGGATGGTGTGCACATCTTACTCCTGCCATGGAAAGTGACAGGCGCCTCGAGAAAATCCTCCCCATTGGGATTATTCGGCATGCGAAATTCAATTTTCCAAGCAGCGACTGCATGTCCTTCAGCATCACCTTCTTCATGGCCAGAATGTGCTTTGCCAATTCCAACATATCCGCCACCTTGTCCAGAGGAAGGCTGCACATCATGCTTCTTGTGTCAATCTGTATACCCATGAAACTCTCTGCCGCCAAGGGAATCCTAAAATCTGCTGCAACTTCCCCAAACGTGCGTAGCAATACTGCACAATCCGAAGAGTCCCCGGGACAGATGAACAGAAAATCGTCTAGGTAGTGCACCAATGACCCTAACCCGGACTGCTTGACTGTAACCCAATAAATAAATGAACTAAACTTCTTGAAATACGAACACGAAATCGAACAGCTTATTGGTAGGCAAAGATCAACAAAATACTGCCCCTAAACATGGCAGCCTAACAGAAACTGCGATCTCGGGTTCACTGGTAGCAATCGGAAATCAGATTCCATGTCAACCTTCACCAAGTGCCCCCCTTGACCTGCCATCCTTACCAGCTCAACCGCCCTTGAAACCGTCGCCAAATTGCTATCAATACCATCATTTACTGATGAACCTTTAGGGTATGATAAATGATGGGGGCGGTGACTCAGGTATAATACATAAGTACCAAATCCAAGTTAATAAGTTCAGGGTGCTCCTAAGGATATATAGAAGCTTATGGTACAAAGAGAAAGAAAAGATCCTTTTGCAGGGCACAGCTGAAAATCCTAATCTCAGAAGAAGAGAATAAACTAAATAATAAAACTTAACTTTTAATGATAGTTAAAATCCACATAAAATATATAAGCGTAAGGTAGCAGAGAGATTACAATATATAAGGTTTTCTGTAATTAAATCTCACAATTGTGGATAATGCCACTATGAGGTAGACCATATAAAGTGCTACGTGCTAATATAGTCACAAATAAAGTGACTAGTGTGTAAAGTAAAGTGCTATATAATAATAAAGTGCCAAGTGCTATGACACATATAGTAAAATATATAACTATATGTGAGTGAAAACCAGGTAAATAAATAATTTATATGGTAACCTGTAAGGTGCAAAAAGATCTATTTAGCAGCTGATTGCTGATCATTAAACAGAAACCAATATTCTTTTGGGAATGGTTATGGCATGGGACTGTGGATTAGAGTAATAACTATTGGGAATGAAATGCCCCTATGTTGCTTTGTCTCTAGTTAAATAATATTCCAATTATCCCAAATATCCCAGATTCCCAAATTTGAGCGTTGCGATCAGGATCTTGTTTTAATCTATTACATTTTCCTCCCTAAGGCTTCTAAACTGACTATATAGCATCAATATAGTAAGCAGGGAAGGGACTTTAAGCTATGGGCCTGAAACTGGAAACACTGACCCTCTGCTAGTCACGCCACGGTCTAGACACAAAATGATGATGTCATAGACTTGCGACGGCGCTCCTACGTGCACCCGACGCAAGTATCTTGAATTTCATCAAGGGTTACGCCTGCCTTCCCATCAGGCCTTTTTAAAGGCAGGCACAGTCATGGCAATAAGAAAAACGGGATTAAAACATAATTGTGATCCTACATTTCTATAAATTATTTTCACACAATTTAAAAACTAAATAGTCATCTCTTCATATAGAAGTCAAATCTAAGATGTGTGAAATCATGAAATATAGCAAAAGGGAATATATATATATTATTAAATTGTTGAGTCCATTGATACTGAATATTAGTAATAGAGGAATATTCCAATGAAGCATTCTGCACTTTGTATTTATACTTTGTATATAAAAAAACAATGCATTATTAGACTTCTTAATGCCTCCATTATTAAGTAATTCTAAAAAATATATTAAATATTCCATATGGGCAATTTATATTGAGAATGAACATCATGAAGACTATGCATGGCTCTTTCATTCCATATGATGAATATAGTAGATATATAGAGCCCATCTGTTACCAACAATTATATATAAGATCAATCCTTGACTTCCAATTTATTATATCATGAGCATTTGTTCAGGTATTGTTAGTATATCCCATAATGCTTGACATGCTTTGTGTAAGGCCTAAATAATAAGGCCTTAATATTAAAGTGCTACAGTAAATATGGTTAAGAATGGCATAATCTTGGATAAAGGATAATAGAGTATTTTTCAGCTATAAGGAGTAAAGGTGAAGCCTTCATTCAGGCCCTTTGGTTTTTTAGTGCCCAGTAGATAGATCCACTTAGCTTCTTTCTTTAATAACTCAGTGTCTATATCACCTCTCCTTATTGTTTTTTCAACATGATCTATAGCAGTAAATGTCAAAACTTTAGTATCACCTTTATGTTTGTTGTTAACATGCATGGCTATTGGGGTATCATATTCTTTCTTGACACTATAAATGTGCTCAAGAATTCGTCTTCTGAATTCCCTACAGGTTTTACCTACGTGTCTGGCTCCACACAAACATGTAATTAAATAAATAACACCCTCTGTTTTACATGTAATAAGGTGCTTTATTTTATATGTTTGTTTTTCTGAAAGAAAAGTCTTTGTAGGTCTTACATATTGACATGCTTTGCATGAATGACATTTGAAGCAGCCTTTCATTTTTTGTAGCCATGATTGGCTCTTTTCTGTATCCAAATGACTTTTTGACAGATAATCTCTTAAGTTTTTAGATCTTCTACTGGTAATGGCTGCATTGGTGGGTAAACATGTTTTAAGATCTTTATCATCCAATAAAATACCCCAATGTTTGTTAAAGATTTTTTTAACCTCATGCCATTTTTTATTAAACGTGCCAATGCATCTAACAGAGTTTTCTGATTCTCTTTTTTTATCTTTCAACAGATCTTCTCTCTTGGTGCTTTTAGCTCTTTGGTAGGCCTTTTTTAGGGTATTTTTTGAATAGCCTCTTTCCAAGAAGCGAGATTGTAAATCCTGGGATTCTTTCTCAAAGTCTATGTCATTGGAACAATTTATTTTTATTCTTAAATATTGGCCAATAGGTATGCCTTCAATTAGGGCCTTTGGGTGACTGCTTTTTGCATGGAGCAAGCTATTAGTAGCCGTAGGTTTCCTGTAGGTCTTTGTACCCACAATACTATCTTGTGTTTTGTATATTTGTAAGTCTAAAAATGTAATAGACTCATAGCTAGATTCTGATGTTAGAAAAAGACCTACATTATTGGTGTTAAGGCTTTTAATAAAGTCCTGTAACTGTAAAGTTGAACCATTCCAAAGTATTAATATGTCATCGATAAAACGGACCCAGAGATCTATATGTGAAGTGTATATTTCCATTTCTTCACAAAAGACCATTTGCTCTTCCCACCAACCTAAAAATAAATTATCGTAGGTAGGGGCACAAGCTGTGCCCATCGCTGTTCCCCGAATTTGTTTATAAAATGTATCCATAAAGATGAAGTAGTTATGGTTTAAAACAAATTCTAGTAATGCTAAGAGAAATTCATTATGTGTATCATATTGATTGCCTTGTTTGTTAAGAAAGTACTTTACTGCATCTATGCCTTTGGCATGATGTATGCTAGTATATAAAGCTTCCACATCTAATGACACCAATATGGTGTGTTCCTTAGATTGTATGCCATCCAATTTTGTCAGTACCTCCTTACAGTCTTTAACATAAGATGAGAGGCTAAATACGAATTCTCTTAGAATTTGGTCTAAATATTTACTAGAATTTTAAGTTAGATTACCAATACCCGAAACTATCAGTCTTCCAGGAGGTTTCTGGGGATTTTTGTGAATTTTAGGTATGGTGTAAAAAGTTGCCACCTTGGGATTTTTTTTGAGCATAAAATCAAATTCCTGTTTATTGATAGTCTTATTTTGTAGGCCTTTGTGAAGTATCTCTTATAGTTCTTCTAAGAATCTTACTCCCCCTCTCTTCCCACCATATCCCTCTTCTCTTACTCCTTCCCACCCTCTCTCTATTTTCTCACTCCTTCATACCCTCTCCCGCTCTCCCTTCTCTCACTCCTTTCCACCCTCTTCCTGTCTCCCTTCTCTCACTCATTTCCACCATCTCCCCTCTCCTTCTCCCTTCTCTCACTTCTTTACATGTTCTCCTTTACCTCACTCTTTCACACCCCCCATTTCATCCTCTCCCTCCCTCTGCCTTCCCTCACTCCTTCCCACACTCTCCTGCCATCCTCTCCCTGTCTCTCCCTTCCCTCACCCCTTCCTATCCTCCCCCTCATGTGTCTCTCTCTCTCTAGCGCTTCCTCCCCCCCTCTGAGTACTCTGCGCAGAACACAACAGTTACTCAATTTCCTGTGAGTTAGCGCTAACTTTGCTATTACCTGCTGCTTGTAACAAACTCTAACTTACATGATTTTAGGAACTGGGGGTATCATGATCAGTATCCCCTACAGAATAATTTCAGCTCCTACACCTATTCTAACATGTACATCCTTTGTGTTTACATGTTCCCTTTAAGAAATCTAGATTAATCCTACTTGTTCTCTGTAAACTCTGCGAGTAATGAGCCAAAACCTAACGTGTAAATTGTATCATCCGTAGCTCCAGATGAACCGCTACTGAGAATGATTGGGTAATATTAGGGGTTATATCTCCCTTTATCTATGTCCCCCTCAACCCCAGTACATTAAATGAGCCCCTAAGACTCTACACACAGGAGACCCCATAGTCTCTATCCCTTATGGGGGTCCATATGGACCCCCATGGGCCCTTTAACTAGCCCCTATCAGGCAACTATTGACCCCCATTACTCATACTGAACCTTTGCTGTGGAGGTCCTAAGATACCCCTTGGGGTTTGTACCTACCACATATGCACCTAAAATGAACCCCATGATGATAAGGGTCTCTATGCCCCCCCCCCCCCCCCCCCAATACTACCACATGTTTGACTGCTCCTGAAGGGTTTTGCCTGTCTGTCTTGCTTTCAGATCTTTTTAAAAACATGAACAATTATTGTCCCTGTCTGATGCTCTGAAATGTCTTATCTTAACTAATCTTTCTTTTTTTTTTTTTTTGGTGCAACATGGTGACCCATTAGAGGGGTGCATAGGATTATTGTCCTGTTTGCTGCTCTGCAGAAACTGGAAAAGTTATAGGACTTGTCCAGTTTGTCAGTTACTGCTCCATAATTCAGGAAAGCGGAAGCCACCATTAGACACTCCATTTCTGTCGCTGGCAAAATGCTTAACAGATTGGGTTAAAAGTTGAAGAGCTAATCATGTTCTTCAGCAGCTCACATCACCTAATATATAGAGATCTTGTAGCAATAAAAGGGAAACTTGTACTCCTATTTTCATACTTCTGTAAGTGTACTTATTTCATAAGAGTGATGGTTTTGTGTCTTTAAGGCCCCTATTCAATTGAGCAATTGTAAGTTAATGGAGCCAGTAAACCAATTGACTATTCAATTGTTATCTTTTAGCGAGCCAAAAACAATCTACGGGTGACAGGCTGAAAATCACTGCAGTTTGACAAAATTGTAACTTACAACCTATCTAAGCCTTTGATCTTTCATGCCTGCAAAAATTACAATCGCTAAAATTGCAAATCTCTATTCAATTGCTACAATTCCGCAAGCTCGCAAATGTTTTCACACCCATATATGTCAAATGTAGAAGAAAATCCTACGAGTACCAGATAGGAGCACTATAAATGCAAATAATAAATTAATATTGCACTTTAAAAGACTGGGAAATCGATGAAAGACATAATTAATTGCAGAACAGTCTCGAGTTTGCAAATCTAAAATAGATTTTTTTTTTTTATGTTTCATTTCTGTGTCATATCAATCTTGGGAATCAATGAGTTAATACATATCAGGCCACCCCCATGGACTGAAACAGTATCACCATTCAATTTTTATTTTTTGTTCTTTGCCTAATTGAGTCTGATCGCATATGGGACCTCTAAACGCTAACTGATTGACATGTAACCTCCATGTTTTACTGACTTAATGATGTCTCATTTACTTGGTTGATTCTAAATCTGTCGTTACGGCCTTGCTTAATTGATCATGATTACGATCTGAAATGCTACATACGATTGCATGGTTTACAGTTTTGTCTTTTGGCCCGTAAATTGAGTGTTTGTTCAACTGAATAGCTCTGTAATTGTAGCACATTTCAAATCCACAGACTGTATGTGAATCCACAGACTGTGCCTTGCAAAAGAATTCACCCCCTTGACTTTTTACCTATTTTGTTACATTACAAGTTTAATGTTTTGTTAATGTCAATTTTATGTGATGGATCAGAACACAATAGTCTAAATTGGTGAAGTGAAATTAGAAAAATATATACATAAAACTATTTCTTGGAAATAGAAAACAGAAAATTGGCATGTGTGTATGTATTCACCCCCTTTGTTATGAAGCCCATAAAAAGCTCTGGTGCAACCAATTACCTTCAGAAGTCACACAATTAGTGAAATTATGTCCACCTGTGTGTAATCTTAGTGTCACATGATCTGTCATTACATATACACATCTTTTTTGAAAGGCCCCAGAGGATGCAACACCTAAGCAAGAGGCACCACTAACCAAACACTGACATGAAGACCAAGGAACTCTCCCAACAAGTAAGGGACAATGTTGTTGAGAAGTACAAGTCAGGGGTCATATGTATTTGTTCTATAATTTAATGTTCAACCCCCTCCCTTGACA